>KN824828.1:0-111995 GCA_000827395.1 Paxillus rubicundulus Ve08.2h10 | reverse complement strand
TACCAAAGTCATTGTGTGTTGGATCCTCGGACCCTTGTCGATAATTGCCTGCCTGCTCTGGGAATACGTTCTTGAGAGTCAGTTGCGTCGGACGACTCCATCCCATTACAGGGTCCTCAATTGTGAACCAATGCTGCCTCTCGAAATTTTCCGCTCGTACGACGTTTGCGCAGTCTTGTACGGGTCCTTCGTCTCTGGTATGGTCATTCTGGTGATGTTTTACTTTCTCTCGATCTTTATGATTATCGTTGCTGGATATTCCCCGGCACATGCGGGCGTGCAGCTCGTCTATTTCGCCCCTGGCATGGGTGCTGGTTCACTTATCTCCATTCGGATGATCTCGAAGCTGCGTCAGGTACATCTGGCCACTATTTCGTTTGTGCTTTCTCAACGATTTCTAGCCCAAATATCCGATCATTCTCGGTTCCGTGATCCTCCCCATTTCACTCGGTTTGATTGAGTGGGCCATGGGAAACAATAACCAGACCCAGGTGAACGGGTAAGGCTGGCACGGTCTTGGGTAGATGTAGGTCTAACAACGGCGCAGGTTCTTGGTGTTCGCCGGTTCAGGGGTAGGATTGACAGCTGGGTCTCTCGCGATCCATGCTCGCTTTTCGTTACCGAGCAATCGTGTGGCTGTCGTCAATGCCATGACACTTTTCGTGAGTACATCTTCTTTTCACTGACATTTCCGACCGACGGTCCACGCAGTTCCATTCGTTGGGTGGCACGGTTGGCCTTGCACAATGCAGCACCGTGCTGAACTCTAAAGTGGAGGAATACCTCAAAGACCAAGTTGCCTCTGGGGCGCTCACAGGCCCAGACGCAGGCGCGCTCGGCTCGACCAACGCTAACCAGCTCGTAGACTCTCAGGGCCTGAGTAACTTGTCGCCCGGATTGCAGACAGCGATCCGTGACGCATATCAATATGGTATTCAGTGGAGTTTCATCTCTCTTGTGCCTTGGGCTGGCTTGTCATTCTTTGTTCTCCTGTTCTTGTCCAGGATTACGGACCAGGACAGGCGACGCGAGGAAGAAGAAGCAAGGTTTGCGAGGGAGGCTTACCAACGCGAGGTTATGAGGTATCATGGGGAGGGTTTACCTGTGCAAGAAAGCGTTGAAAAGGCTAGGGCTGGTGGAGTATGAGTTTTCATTTCTGCAATTGTTTCCTTGGTATTAGGTATTTTTGGCTAGTAAACACATCCGATGTTCTAGCAAGTGTTGGTACAGATAGTAAATCATGTTGCGATCCGTTAGCAAGAGTATATAAATTTAAAAAATGGAAAGCGCAGCTACAACACGAAGCATTTTCAGATAGATGAGTGGCCTCGAAAGATTTATAAGGCAACATCACCTCCTCAGGATAAAGTAAACAAAGGGCCACACATAAGCAGAATAGAAACATCCAAGGACAGGTACACTCAGGGGGTAAGATATACGTTTGCGCCGACAGCTTCGGCACTACAATATTAATGGCCTGTCAGTGGCGACTATCTCAAGATGCAGTCACATCGCCTGATTCACTTTGAGAGCGTCCAATGAAATCCCTATAGACACCGGGCATGGTAATTATTCAAGGTGGGATGTTGGCATATGATGTGTTCCTCCTAGTATCGTCCCCCTCTGATATGACACGGGTATAAGACGAGGCAAAAGAGCGCCTACAAAAAGGAGGATGCTCCCAGGAATCCAGATCCCGGCGGCGACTCCGAGGGTGAGCACTTGCCTGTCCGAGAAGAGTGGATCTGTGATGAGTAAAGTCGTCGTTATAACGATCCTGTGAGCGGGTGTACACCAGGATAGGCACTACAACGACCAGCCTTTGGAAGACGTCGGTGGGGTGAGTTCAGAAAAAAAATCTCGGCGAACCGGGATGTAAAATAGCCACGTATATGCTTTGGTATCCACGTAGTCTCAATGACGGTCCTGACCCGACTCTCCCAAAAAAAGAGCAGGGGAAAGCTGAAAAGGAGGGACACGAATAGGTCCTTGTCTTCGGCCAGTTCTAACCCACCGTCTGTCCGCTATGACGACTAGGACAGTGGTGTACATGATTCTGCAGCTCTTAAGGTGCTGGAGGTGGAGCCTAATTCCAGGGCAGCTGCTGAGAGGGACGAAGCTAAGAGGTAATTGAAAGAAGCCTTACGGTGATGACATCTACGGTGCTTCTTTGTGGGCAGGTATAATGAAAGGCATTGAGGGGGAGCAAAAGGCAACTTCTGAGCGAGTGGAGGATGAACTGCTCAGGCTGGTCAATAGGTGCGAGCAACGATACTTTTAGCAATATTGTAGCGGGGCCTCAGCGCCAGTCGCCAACTCACAATGGCAGGCGATAACGAGGAGCTGCTCACCTGAAAATTCTGCCTTTGCTATGGCCCAACGTTCATAGATACTAGAGGGTTTGCAGACTATTCATCCCTCTAGTGGTCCTTCTTCCGCTTCCATGAAGTGCTTCTCGGAAGAAGGCATTGATGTGTTCGCAAACATCTAGTGCATCAAGTAAACGAGCCTTAATCAGATCTGTAGCTCCTTCTACCTGAACATTCGGGGATTTTCTTGGTGTGTCGATCAACATTTCCTGAGCATTCCCCTTTTCCCTTTCTGCATCCTTTTCCGCGCCCGACTCGCTTACAACGAGCCAGTCAAGGATAACTCGGTTTGCAGGGTCAAAGAATGAGACGTGATTGTTGTATTCTCGCCGTATGTGCGATGTCTCGGTTAATTCGGGAGTCTGCACGCGTAGGAGGTAGGGTTTCCGCCGCAGGATGTGCCGATCACGGACTTGAGGTATAAAGCAATGATTTCTCATAGGACACAGAATACGAGGAAGCTCTGAGAATGTGCACACACAGGAAAGGCGGAACCTGTGTGCTGTCTGGCTAAGATGGGGGTTGAACAGTCATTGTTGCTGGTGGTTAACATCTCGTCGACGTGTCGGATAGGCACTGGCAGCTGTTCACTCGGTGTGAGTAACCTCACCAGAGATATTCAATACTCACAAAATATATCATATTAGCTTCATTTTAACCAACACGGTGCAAGCGACCGTGGACGACGGTGAGATATAATAGCTCAACAATGGTTAGGATGAATGTTGGCTGATTGTTGGGGTTCTGTCTGCTCGACCAACATCGCCAGCCACCCTTGTTCTCAATACGCTGGCCCCAGCTTGGCGAGTAGAGAAACAAACTTGGCCAGCTGTGCATTTTGTTCCCATTGGCAGGTGATGGGTGGGATACCCATGGAGCGCTGGTCATTTGAATACGAAGCGTTTGAAAGGGTCAGCTCCCCTAGCGACTTCAAAGTCCAACCACAAGTCACGAACGCCATCACGCATCGTGGTGACCATCTGGCACAACATGCTCGGCGGCGCCAGTGGTCACTGGAATGACTCGAAGGGCCAAACTTTGTCTTATCTTATTTAATTAGTTTCCGGACAATAAGAAAGGTCAACCAAACATAACCAAATCAACGAATTGCTCACACAGCCACCACCGTGTCAGTCTGAACACACCCCTGCCACAACCGCGAGTGACTGCTTGGTCGCGCTCCCTATTTCTTGTATATCTTGCAATCATTTCTTGGTTCTATAAGGATGGTACGTGAAATAACTCTATGTGTAGACCTGGCGACATTAATTCTCCCCAATGTCTGCAGTTTTACTCTGAGGCTATCCTCTCTCGTCGTGGACCATTGGCCAAAGTATGGCTTGCCGCACACATGGAGCGCAAGCTCTCCAAAACCCAAACACTACAAACCGACATTCAGCAAGCCGCAGGTTTGCGTACATCACTCCTTGTGTGAGCTAAAGCTGATGGTCGCACCTCTTGCAGGTGCTATCATGGGCCAGGAAGTCGAGGTCATGGCTCTGCGTCTCAGTGGACAGCTGCTGCTCGGTGTCGTTCGAATTTATAGCAGAAAAGCCAAGTATCTTCTTGACGACTGTAATGAAGCTCTGCTCAAAATCAAGATGGTGAGTGTCCACTCCCTACTGCCTCTGGTCCCCCATAACACCAGGTGTTTCAGGCATTTCGACCAGGTCTCGTCGATATGACAGAAGATCAATTGGCCGTGAACCGTAACGCAATTACACTTCAAGGTGGAAATCTTGACTTGGATATACTTATTCCAGATATCAATTGGTCAGTGTACCTCCTTGACCTATCGGCGTAACTCAACCCGCACCCAGGGATATTGACTTTGAAGATCGTATCGCTGAGCCTCAAGGGCACCATGTTGCTCGTCAGGCTGACATAACGCTCCAAACTGCTGAGGATTTCCAACTCGACCTTGATGATCCAGGCTATGGGTTCGATCTCGGCCCTTCAGATGGTATAGGCTCACAAGATTTCGGTGAGCTTGACCTAGGCCTTGATTTTGGTGACGGCCCGGTCAGTGTCAGAGATGGAGCCAGCGTCGTGGAAGGGAGCGTTGAAGTAGGTCGTGATGCACCAACGCCGCGGAGTGCACGGGAATCTCTGGATTCGGCCATGATGGGACGAGCTCATGGTGCAGACAAAGATTTGGACGTCTTCTCATACAGGAGCAGGGAACCTTCTGAGCATCCTTTTGGCCCGGACATGGATGTCGACATGGCTTTTGGCCCGGATGTTGGAGGAGCAGACTTGGATTTGGGGATCGATTTCGGAGACCGCCTACCAGCCGAGCGAGAAAATACACCTGGACAAACACGATCTCCCTCACGAATGTGTAAGACGCATCACCCGAGTTTGGCGACCTTAGTATTGATATCTTTCCAGCATCTCCTCTCACAGAACCTCCCAAAACCCCTCCGCCAGTTGATTTCAACCTCACACCCCATGTGGGTGAGCAAGAGCTGCCCGAAGAAGACGCCGAGGCAGCTAAAGCCAAGCGCAAGATCAAGGAAAAGAAGCAAATTATAGACTCCGTGATTGAACTTGCTGATGGCCTTGGAACTAGAGCAGGTCGTGGCCTCGGTGCTCTTGTGGTCAGGGATGTCAGTGATATCATTGCCGAGCAGCAGTTCCTTCCAAGGTCGACGATGGTTATGCGCCTGTTGGAGATCCGGGAAGATCCACTCGCGCACTTCCTACCGATGAAAGTTACGCCGGAGGGAACTTTCTTCTGTGCTGGACCTCCTGGATTGGCACCTGAGTTGTCGGAGCTCTTCATGCGTCCTCTGCAGAGCAGCCTGTCCTCTAAGAAGAGGGGAGCCTCTCCGGACAAGAGTGGAAGAAAGAAGCCAAGAGTGGAAGGCAGCGTACACGAAGACGAAGAAGTCGAGCAGGGGAGACGTGACGCCAGCGCTGCGCCTAGCGTCGCTATAGCCAGTGAAGCATTGGGGGGTCGTGCCAGCGTTGCGCCAGAAGGCGGATTCGATTTTGGCGATATCACTGGCGGAATGGATGATTTCCGAATGGACGTCGGTGGAGATTTCCCTGTCGCACAGGACGAAATTGGGATCGAGCGTGGGAGAAGTGTCGTACCCTCGGATAGAAGTCGTCTGTCGACGCCTGCAGTCGAAGCGGAGGAAGGAGAAGAAAGTTACGGCGACATCAGTTCTGAAATTGCAGTATTTGACGTGCAGCCATCGCAGACCTCCCAGTCTCAAGAGTCGAGTAACGATGGAGAAGGCAAAGGCTACAGCAGGAATACCGTGAAAGCTCTCGGTATCATCCGCAAGGAATTGCAGCCTGAGGAAGAAAAGGAAGAAAAGGTGCTGAGCTTCGCCCAGATGTCACACAAAGCATCAAGGCGAGCAGCATCGGCGTTCTTCTTTGAACTGCTGGTCCTCGGGACGCGGGATTGCATTAAGCTCTCCCAGAATGCCCCCTTCGAGAACATCGAAGTCCGCGCCAAGGACAAGCTTTGGGAACGCCAGAGACATGGTTCAACTGCTCCATCGATAGCGCCTGGGATGAGTTTACAGGCCTGAGTCCTTGGCGAGACAACTAGTTTTTATTTTATTTGTTCACTTTATTCACATCTTGCCTAGACATTGATCTTTCTCTCGCTTTGTCATGAATGTTGTTGATTATTGCCCCTATCTTGACGCGTGACTGTTTACTTGGAAATGCCTTGTCACGCGTTGTCACACGCATACCCACCAGTGTGATTGCCTTTCTGAGACCAGGGTCAACTCATCGATGCCGTCATCAGGCTTTTCATGGATTTCTTCCACCCCGCGCATGCAAGACAACAGCTGGTCCGAACTGGAATGCAGTATTAGCGCGACTTGGCGGCTGTGGCTTTCCCCTCCTCCTCCTCCTCCTCCTCCTCCTCCTCCCCGTGCTCTACTTCTTTCGCTCATCACCCCTCGTTCTTCTCGCTTCACGCGCGGAACCGTTCCTTCAGTGTAATAAATTACATCTCCACTCGTTTGGAACGCTAGCTAGTAGCTATGCGCCCCATATATTTACTAATACCCTTGACCATGCTCGCTGAAGCAACCTTCGCCCATTTGCTCAAGTCATTGACTGGCCAATACGTGCTGAACACGTCCTATGTCGGCTCTGAATTCTTTGAAGGCTTCACATGGCAGGATATCGACGACCCGACCCACGGGCACGTGAACTATGTCGACAAAGAAACCGCTATGGAAAGGAACCTGTCCTATGGTGAGTTCCGCTATACCGCATCGGAAGCTTGTCATTGAGGTGCACGCTCAGCTACCTGTGATACCTTCCTCATGCGCGCTGACGATTGGTCCGTCGTAGAGCCCAACGTGCGGGGGCGCGACAGCGTTCGAATACAATCGAATAACGCGTTTGGAGACGGTCTTTACGTGCTGGACATTGCCCATATGCCAGCGGGTTGTGCGACGTGGCCAGCATGGTGGACGCTCAGCCAACAGGGACCCTGGCCAAAAGGTGGTGAAATAGACATCGTCGAGGGCGTCAATCTCGGTTCCTCCAACCTCGGGTCCCTTCACACGACCGCTAACTGTACCATGCCACAAAATAGAGCTCAGAAAGGGTAAGTTGTAGTATCTTTTCATGCCCGCATCCTTTGCAGGACACTGACTGCAGCCCACAGAACCACGGTGTCCACCATATGTGATACTGCCTACAACTACAACCAGGGATGTGGTACTACGTTCATTGAACCAACTTCTTACGGTGCAACGTTCAACCAAGCTGGTGGCGGATATTACATAATGGAGAGACGAGCCGACAAGGGGATCAGCATGTGGTTTTTCCCCCGGTCCAACTGCCCAGGGACTCTCCTTGGTGGCGAGCCAGACGTGGACGCGATTTCAGCATTATTTACACCAGATGTGTTCTTCCCCACCCAGCAGAACTGCGACTATCAAAGCCATTTCAATGCACACAATATTGTTTTTGATTTGACCTTTTGTGTATGTTGTCTTGAATTTCGTTCCAGTCGTGCTTCTTACATTGCATATTCTACTCCAGGGTGATTGGGCTGGTTCACCATCAGTGTGGAATACGTCAACGTGCTCGTCGAAGGCACCAAACTGCATAGACTGTAGGCATATTTTGTAACATCTTTGAACCTAGAGCACTTAGATCCGTCGTTGTCTTACAGTCGTGGCTAACAACCCGGGGGCATTTTCGGAAGCATACTGGGAGATCAAATCACTCAAGATATATACCCCAAACAATATTTCTACCATTCCATGACACCGCACCTTTATTTCATCGGCCTGTCAATTCATTTTCATCAATGTACCGGGTCTGCAATGGATCCATAGACGCATTTGGCTTATCGAAAACTTGATCATACTTTAGAGTATCCAGTCTTATAGTCGCTCATTTAGGTCACAGTGGATAGGCTGTTCTGAGCCAGGTGTGATTTGGTGTATATTTGCAGTCAACCAGCCGTATATAGCTCCTTAACAACATTACGATCGAGTGCTCAATGAAATGCTCGTCGTCATTACTCGGTGATGCTTTTGACGAAACCGACTCTTGCATTGTGTGAGTAGTCGTAAACAGAGACGTCTGAATTTATCAGTCAGTCAGGTAATTGCAGGGATCGAGTGGGGACTGTAACTCACATGACTTCAGGAACGAGTCGCCTACGGTGAAGAGAAAATGGTCAGCACGAGTACCAGGCCGTAGGGGAGGAATGCAACGAAGACCCACCGATTATCGCGATACCATCTGGGCCTGACCCGATGATAGCGCCAATGCACGTACTGGGCAAGGGCAACGTCCAGCCACCCAGAACGAAAATCGAATCGAAAGAAAAGCACAAACCTAGGATCATGGTACGACAGCCCAAGGTTGAAATCCCGGGGGTCCAAAGCGAACTCTTGCTCGTTAAAGACGAACGATATCTGTGCTTGCGAATCGCAGGGGTAGTAATAGTAGCCGTCGCCATAATCGAGCGCTGGAGCTGACCCAGGGATCTAATGGTGCGTCTAGTCACGTGTCCTCGGTAGGTGAATCCGAGCTTACTAGAGCGTAGATAGCGTCCGCTTTGTCCTTGGGAACGTAGAGAAAGGAAGTTCCGGTGTCGATTATCTAAATGCACCGAGAAACTCAGAATCAGAGACTCGAAGTTGGGATCGACGTACACCGTTGAGACCTTGAGTCGAAACCCGGGAGCCGTCCACTGAAACGCCCTCCATGGCGACCGTCCAATAGGTCTTGGAAAACCAATGCATCAGTGACGTTCTACATGTCGGCGAGGAGGGATTTCACCTGTGAGACCACAGGTATCCATCGGACAGTATCCTCACTTGTTTTGGATACATCAATACAACCAAAGCAAATCTATCCAGTCCATCAGCTTCATAGTCCGGGTTTGTCGCCAAAAAAAAAAAAAGAAAGAAAAAAAGACTACGATCTCACCTCAGAACCTTGAATTTGACCCCGAGTCAAATACACGCTAAATAAAGGAGCCTGTACGAAGCCCTGGGAGATCAAATTCTCGAAAAAAGTGGGTTGATGGGAGTTTGAGATCGTGCTAAATGCCAATCCAGCAAGCCCATCGTTTGGCGATTGGGCGAAGTTTGCAGAAACCGAGTCGACTGCGCCAAAGTATTGGTTAGTCACATTGAAAGGTCCTATCGATACTGTGTCGCTGGCGAGCGTCCCGCTGACTTGGCCGATCCCCTGTCGAGGAAGGGGCAATAACTGATGGTTAGCTTTGCCTCGACTAAGGGTGATTTGAAAGGAGGAACGACTCTCACGTATGTGACTTCGAAGTGCTGATCAGTCTTTTGATACGTACTACTAGAACTGGCCTGGAACTGTTCGTGGTTCCCGCAATTAGTACAGTTCACGGGCACCCAGAGGTCTGCATCAAGAAAGTAAAAACACAGGAACCTCGAGTTTCGTCTGTGAGATCCTACCGGCAGAGCCCGTGTCAAAATCAATCGTCTGCGTTTGCGCCTGGCTGCCGAAGTTCAATGGGCCGTAATACTCGAGATCGTCGTTACCCTCGACCTCATCAGTAAGAGGGTTATCCGTGGAGTTGTCTGCAGTCCCCGAGACTCCAACGCCAGACGCCACGACTATGCCCGGGGAAAAAATCGCAGGAGTCGTGAATGACTGGATGGGGGGGAGGTTGGACTTGCCAAGGTTTGTCGCCTGGTCCGATGCGCGGTCGTACATGTCCTGGAGTGACGGAGAAATAGCAAAAGCAGGGCTACTGCCTTGGCTCGCCAGCAAGGCAAGAGCATTCTGAAATTTTCTCTGAGTAACAGATTGTGCAGTGAGCTTAAGTTTTTGCATCAGAAAAGTTGTCCGACTGCCAAGAGTGCTCGAAGGTGAGCGATGTTGTTGTACTTACTGCGGACTGTCTGCTGAAAGTTGGGATGGATTCGGTCATTTGTAATGCATCCCTTCTGATCACAGAGTTACGGTATACCCGGTTGATGTACATTTGAGGAGATCCTCGATGGTGCAGATGCCGGGTTTTGTGCACAGGCGTACTGAGCACGGACAATGTCAACAGGAAAATAGGGAGAGACGCGCGGAACAACATTTCTGCGAACACTATTCAGTGAGAAGAAAGTAAACGAGGGGGGAGGAAAGGGGAAACGTGATGAAAGGTAGAGTGGAGATGAGACGTTATGGATGGACTGCAATTATGAATGGGACCGTCAGATTACAGCTTGGACTGGAACCGTCACCTCCGAAAATCTGGCTCAAGGTAGATGGAAAACATTGCATCATTTGGCCTTTGACTGACTGCACTGAGCGACGCTGGCAGGAAGAAGAAAAAAACAGGATTTACCGGCGATGATCGAGTTGACGTTCGTCAATCGCGGACCGAGTCGAACGTTCACCTTCCGCTGAGCGATAGGATTAGTGGAGCATGCGTCATGATTCAAACATCTTTTGAGGGGTATACATCTGCGCCCGAAGAAACGGGCGTATGCTGTTCCAAAAATTACGCCACTTTCGCTCTGCTCTTTGGCTTTTGTCCCAATTTTTGACCCTTTCCACCGCTGAGAACCTTACGGCGCATGCGAATCATGTGGGTATACATGACATATAATCCTTGGAAGCGTGTGAGAGAGAGAAGATATGCAAAAGACATGGCCAACATACCGGGAATCCAAATGAATACCATTCCAGCCTTTACCCAATCCTCAAGGGCCCACTTGAGGTACTGGCCATTCTGCCACTCTGGGATGGTGCTTAGCGCAACGAGGGCCTCGCTGCCAGCACCAACAGGGTAAAGGACATAGAACGTAGAGTAGCGCAGCCATGTCAACCACGATGGAGGGACGACACCCAGTAAACCAAGGGCATAGTAGGCATAGCGCGGGACCTCTGTTAGGGACCAGGCCAACACCATGGTTGTGTAGAACGGATTTGAGTGGACTAATGGGAAGCGAGCAACGATCGCCCAGACGAGGATGAGACGCGAGGAGACCTGCATGAGGGTGGTGGGAAGAGGTGACCTGACGAGTCCGACGAGGACGTGGAGGACTTCGAGTACGGCGAGAGACTGGACAGGTGCGACGGCAGCCCATGACTGGGAGTATGTAGACGGGATGTAAGGAAACAACAAGGACCTGAGGTATTTCGAAAGTGCATTGGTGGACTTTGCATTAGAGGACCAAGGGAAAGTGGAAGGGATATAGGAGGAGAGGCGCGTCAAGGGTACGCCGTTGTTGGCAAGGGCGCTAACAGTGAGGAAAAGCACGTATGCCCATCCTGCCGCTGAGACGACGTTGAAAGCAACCAGATAGAAGGAGGCGAGTGGTGAAGGACCTGGAGAACAACGTAGTCGTTAGCTGTCGAACGGGGGACACTTTGGATAAGTTTACCTCGCGGACGAGGACCCGCTGAGGAGGCCATGGCAGCTGGAGGATGAACTTGGTTTGGATGGCTGACTCATCTTTCCAGTATTGGACAGCGTGCGAGTACAAACATGTGTCAACGAACGGACATTGCCTCAATTTTTCTTACTAATACTCGCGCCCCTCCTCAAACGCGACCCAAGTTGTCTCCAAAGTCAATCAAAGTCGACCTGTTGACTGTTGCACCACCTCACAACTCACTTGCCTGTGCAGAATTCCTCATAAAAGTAAACATTGGGGGCGCTTGACAAGTCGTAGAGATCATCAGCACGATGTTGCAGTACCCGCACCAGCAGTCATCAGATCCACTCACCTCAAATACCCCCCCTGTAATGCGTCTACGCGACGATCCGCAACCTCCTCCACCGAACCCTTCCACCTCCCAGCCGGGCCAACCACCCCAGCAACAACAGTCTGCATCGTCCAACACTCGTACTACCCGCAAACGCAAATCTCCTCCATCCACCCCAACTGGTTCCCAACCGCCGCCCCCTCCTCAACCGCAACACCAACATCCTCTCCCAGCTATGCATATCACC
Source organism: Paxillus rubicundulus Ve08.2h10 (assembly GCA_000827395.1). Classification (NCBI taxonomy): domain Eukaryota; kingdom Fungi; phylum Basidiomycota; class Agaricomycetes; order Boletales; family Paxillaceae; genus Paxillus; species Paxillus rubicundulus. The sequence goes on along the minus strand of KN824828.1, from coordinate 100,190 downwards.
CAGATGCTTCCTCCTCCGCATGCCCTCATGCCTCCTGGCATGGGTCACCCACCTCCACCTCCGATGTACCAATACGCACCTCCTGATTACTCCCAGCCACCACCCCCTCACCCTCACCCAGAGCAGGCACAGCAGGCCCTCAATGGTGAGGACCCAGACCTCGACGACTCCCCCAAGAACGGTGGCCGCCAACTCAGCCAGAGCAAACGGGCCGAGCAGAATAGGAAGGCCCAAAGGGCGTTTAGAGAGAGGAGAGACCAGTAAGTCATCACCCGTGTGTTAGCTTGTGTTTCAACACCGTTGCTCTCTTGTCTGTCTTGCCGTGCTTCTGCCTGTTCATCAGTTCCTGAAACAAGTTGTTGCATACCTGGAACCATATTTATCTAGACGCGTCAAGGCTCTCGAGTCTCGTTCACAGCTTCTTGATGCCGCACTCGCATCTGCCGATGAAGCAAATCGACGGTGGGAGGAGTGCCGCGCCCTTGTGGATCAGCTCCGCATCGAGAATACAGCACTTCGAGCCGCATTGAGCCAATCCCAAATGGGTGGCCAGTTGGCACAAGGCCAGCTTCTCCCACCTCCCCAGCAACAGCAACAACAGCAGCAGGGGCAGGAGGGTAGGTCAGAAGGAGAGGAGGCAGAGAATCCCGCAGCGAAGGAATGAAGGAAAGGCGACCCCGGTACGGTATAGAGTCATGGATGGTACCTCCTCCATCTGCAGTTACTCGTTAATCTCGTCAACGGTAGCATCCGAGACGACGTACGGATGTTGCAACACGCTTCTCGCCTCTTTTTTCCGCTCCTGACAGGACCATCGTAGCCTATAGCAATAAGCACTGCTCTCCTTCCATTTATTCGTAAATGCCGACGTATACGTTTGTTTATGGCCATGTGTCGCTTCGACGCTTGAGAGATGAATTTGGTTTGAGCTTTCCTGACAACAACAACAACGGCGAGGTAGTGATGGTGAGAGGAGATGAACAGAAGACGCAGGAACTGCTACAACGACTACACAAGGAACGTTTTATGTAACCCAAAGGCTTTGTCATCTCTTCCTCCCTCCTCACCCCAATAATGCTGGTCAAGTTGCAACCACCATCCCTACCCGAGCGTTGAACTTGCAATCTGATGGACGACACGAGGGTGGTCCTACTTGCATAAATTCGACTGAGTCTCACGTCCATTGACTCACTCGCAGTAGGCTGTCGCAGATCAGCACTGTCAGCCCGAGTGCATGCAACTTGAACATAGCACCTGAAGGCCTGATCAAGCCCTGCCTCGCTCGGCCTCTAACCATATCTTCACTGCGGTCTCATGTTGTTCAATGTGCAGAACTGCAAAGTTGGCGTAGCTGTTCAAATAATAAATAAATTCATGATTAGGGGACACTGCCAGTGGCACCAACGAGTAGAGCTACTAGTCAGGGATGGTCGCGACAACACACAGCCATATAAAATGGCCATAAGCGCCGCGGTCGCCAACGTGAACACGCTATAATACACATACCCTGCACCCATGCTGGCTTGTGCTCGATGATTGCTGTCCTTCCCGCTGTCTTGTTCCACTTGCTCTATGCATTGCAATCATCCCTGGTTTTCGGGCAGCCAGATCAGGGCTCCATCACGGATTACGCGCCCATCATAAATGCACCATGCCCACAGACCAGTGACAGTGTCCTCGTACGCACGTTCACGCCACAAACGCAGGTACTAAACTCCCAGGAGCAGTCATACATCAGTGCAAGAGAATCGAATGTAATCCCTAACGCATGGTCAGATTGGGTCGGTGACGGTTCTGGTATTGGGTACGACTTCTCTTCCTTCGGTGGAAGCCTTCCCAGGATAGGGGTCGCAATTGGCGGTGGGGGCTACCGTACAGCGCAGTTCGGTGCAGGTGTTTTCTCAGCGCTGGACACGAGGGATATCATTGCGAAAAATTCCGGAACCGGAGGCCTACTACAGGTCGTATCATATCTCGCTAGTTCGTCAGGTGAGAGATGCAGTTCACGAGAGGGTCGTCGTACATTTCGTAATCAAGGGAATGCACAGGTGGATCATGGCTTACGGCGTCGTTGTTCTCAAATGATTGGCCGACTCCCTCTAGTTTGGTTTACGGCGATGGCGCAAATCTATCCGGATGGATGTTGGACCTGGATTTAATCGCACCGTCCAGCATTGATTTGGGTGACAGAGATAACCAAGAATATTGGGGAAGCATCCTGGCGAGCGTCCTGGCCAAAGCCAATACATCAATGTTCGTTTCCCTGTCAGTATTCTATGTTGTTTGATGCTTACACACTCTACGACAGTGATACCAGCGTAACGGATCTATGGGGACGAATGGTCTCCTACCATTTCTTGAATCAAACGACTAGAAGTAACTTTTTCACCAACAATACTGGTCACGGAGCAGGCCAGCTTTGGTCACAAATACCGCTCCTGCCGTCCTACGCGAACCAATCGGTGCCATTCCCCATCATAGTTGCCGATTCACTGCCCTCTGCGTCCAATGCAACCTCTGTTCCCCCCTTGGAGTCCATCGTCTACGAGGCAAGTATCCGATCATTCTTCGACATGTGCATAAAGCTGACGTTTGCAGCTAACTCCTCTCGAGTACGGGTCTTGGGACCCAAACTTATCCTCCATGGCCCCAATGGCTTACGCCGGGTCCCATCTAGTGAACGGACTTCCTGCTAACGCATCTGCCTGTGCGACTGCATTCGATCAAGTCGGCTTTCTGATGGGCTCCAGTGCGAGCTTCTTTATTGTACATCCTGGCCTTGCTACCTCTTCTTGCGCATCTCACTGATTTTGCCCTGCAGCCGGTTCTGGATGAATCAAATGGTCTTTTTGCGGCATTTGATGCACAGAATGGAGATGAATCAGGGATGAACTTCCTTTATGAACAACTCTCTTCGAAAGTCCAGTCGCGCTCCCTCAATGTCGCCAACTGGCCAAACGTGAGTAGCGGTCATTGTCGCGTGCGAGGGACCAGTGGCTTATAACATTCAAGGCATTTCAAGGTATCAACCCCGTCACGTTCCAGGACTCCTCATCGGATTGGCTTTCGCTCGTAGACGGTGGTTCTAACCTTGAGCAAGTCCCTATCGGGAGTTTACTTGCGAAAGCAAGAGCCGTGGACGTCGTTGTCGCCATCGACGCAAGTTCAGATGACCCCAACCGATGGCCAAAGTCAGTCCCTATTCCCCTGTTGTGTGTAAGCCAATGAAACAAACGAAACATCGCAGTGGCACCTCCCTACTCGCGACCTCACAGCGGATATCTTCTATACTTTCCGCGTCGCATCAGCCGCTCCCCCCTATTCCGGCATCTGCACTAGATTTCGTATCAACGGGAGTCAATCAACGACCAACGTTCTTTGGGTGTCAACCCAGCCAAGTTCCTGCAGAGTATCCTCTGGTCGTTTATATCCCTAATTCGCCTCCACTAGATGGAAGTGCCCCGGCGTCAAAGTAGGTCCTCGACCTAATCTAATTCTTTCACATGCTCATCACACTCGTCGCTGCCCAAAGCACCGATGACCTGCAGTTTTCCTACAGCCCTCTTTTCACTGCTGTTCTCGTTAACCAAGCCTTTCAGAACACTCTAGGCGGCTTTCAACCAAACACAACCTCTCCCGACCCCAACTGGGGAGGATGCCTGCAGTGTGCTGCTATCGATCGCGCTCGGCTCAAGCTCACTCCGATCCTGGAACGCTCGGATTTTTGTTCCCAGTGTTTCTCTCGGTACTGCTACGACCCGAGTAATCCCCCCAGTGTCAGCGAACTTCCGGGAAGGAACTACGTATTCTCAGATCCAGATCCAGGAGGCGTAAATAAAGTGCAAGCATTTTTGAGTCGGAAAAAGGGCGCTGTAATCGGTGCGGGGGTTGCCGTGTTATTCTTGATTGGAGCAAGCGTAGGTTTCATGTGAGTATCCTCGCCAACGACGTGGTGCAATAGTGATTCGCGACTGACTAGTGCCACTCGCTACAGTTTCTGGTGGCGAAAGCGGAGGGAACGGAAAAATCGATACTCTCGCGTTCACGAGCTACGAGAAGACGACGAACCTTGGAAACATTATGATAGGTACTCGATGGAGCCTACAAACCGCATGACAATCGAGTAGGCATGCAAGCTGGTTCAAACATTTATGGACCGATGATGATTTATTTTATCTGGGACACGTTCTTGAATTTGTGGACTCGGTAGTCATAGTATTGCTTTCACTCGATTGTAACCTAGTATACCATTTACTAGTCTTTTCCCCTTGATCGTGCAAGTTGGCAGGGACAAGTCGAACAACCAAACTTCGAAGATTATGATAATGAAGGAAAGTTACGTGTGATTCTGATAGAGGGGACGTTTAGAGATAAAACATCCATAAATCTGTTGTATTACTGTACCATGGCCAGTGAGGTAGAAAAAGTAAAGGAATGTGAAAGCGAGGATATATACGAGATAAAACAACGCAAGCAAAATAGGCTTATCAGACGAGTTCGTCCAAAGTCATGTCACCAGGTTCAGGCAAATGCTCCACCATCATTTGTTCGGTTCCACCGGCGGAGAATGATGGGCTCATCTGGGCGTTGCCCATGTCGAGTCCCTGACTGGTCAGAGGTTGTCGAGAAACTCGGGTGAAGAGCGAACGCGGCTTATCATCTGTCGGAACCATTGACGAGGTGTACAACTCAAGCTCGTGACGAAAGTCTTCGTTTGCCGCTGCGAGTGTGTCACGGTCGCGCGTACAAACCAGGAGTTGCTGTACCAAAGAAAACATTGAGAACGGCAAGTCATCATGGCGAGGCCAGAACAAACCTGCTTGGTTTCCGCGAGCTCCCTCCGTATCCGGTCCACATACACTATTTTCTGTGCTGGATTGTGATGTCCAAGTATCTCGGCGTTGAACCGGCTGAGACGTTCGGCCTCTTCCTCTGCCAAATTGTTCCGTGCCAGGAGTCCCTCCGCCTCATCCAGCAACGTATAGTATGCATCTTGGAATCGGGAAGTGTCGACCAACTCGATGTTCAACCTGTAGGGGTATTCAACCTTCCAGTTCGTTACACAAAATAAGCACGCACTGCTCTACCTCTGCTCTCAGCGTCTCCTCCACCGTCTTGCTCATATGGAGTTGGGTAGTGAGTTTCTGTACCACATCTCGTTCTTTCTGCAAGGTCGCCTGGTGCTGAGAAGTTTCTTGGCTTAGTCGCTGCTCTATTTGATCGACCTGGTCCTGCAGATCATCTCGGGACCGACGAATCTCGGCCAATGAAACCTGATCCTTGGCGAGAACATGATTTGCTTCCACGAGCTCCGTTTGTAGTTTTTGGAGTTCGGCATACGATGCTTCGTGGAGGGCGACATGATTCGCCACCTCTTCAGCTAGCGCCCGGTTCGCAGCCTGTTCTTGTTTAGAAACACACTCCAGTTCGTCCACCTGCAACAGCACGCTGTTCGTCTGGCTGAGGTAGAAGTCGTGTGCTGCAGCATGGTACTCAAGTAGAGCTTCGAGTATTAATCCTTGGTTTTGTGTGATATCGACGCGCAGGACTATGAGCTCGTTTTCCAGGCACGAGATACTGTCGTGAGGCTGGGCAATGTAATCGAGACCGCTTTCACGGAGCGGCTGGGAGATGGCAATCTCCCATTCGGCATCTTGTAGCTGCTGGGAGAGGAAGTCGTTCTCTTCCTTTGTCTGGCGAATGAGGTTTGCGAGTTCGGTGACTTGGCCCTCCGAATTGGCGAGTTTCCGCTCTAGGCGTAAAGAGCGAATTCGTAGTGCCACATGCTCCTCCTTAAGGGCAGTGTACATTTCGTTGGTCACTGTCGTGGATGCTAGGTGACCGTATTCTTCTGCCATGCAACTGAGGGCCACTCTACACTGGTCCAACTGAGCCAAGAGCTCTGCTCCTCGCTCCTCGGCTTCATTTCGAGCTGCAGAGGCAGCTTGTTGAGCGTCCTGGCCATGCTGACGAGCGGCATCGAGTTGCTCTTTCAAGCTCTCGGCATCAGCCCGTAGCTTCACTGCCTCCTCGTCCACACAAGATTCTAGCATTTCGCGTTTCTTTCTCTCCACTGCCACAGCCCTCTCCAGCTCTGCTACTCTTCGATCCTTTACATTCTCTCTTCGCTTTGCCTCGACGTTAGATATGGCTGTCTTGGCATCACCGCTTTCTTTGAGTTTGCTTGCGAGCTGATTGCGCTCATGTTCGGACATGCGCAGTTTGGCGCGGAGCTCTTTGATTTCGGCCTGTTCGGTCGCGCTGTTCTTCTTCAGCTCGTGAATGCGTAGGTCAGCGGCTTGGTTTCGCTGCTTTAATCTGTCAAATTTTTCGAGCTGTTCGGTGCTCGTCTTCGTTGCACGAGCGAGCTCGGATTTGTAGCAGTCGAGTTCCGCTAGGTGCTGGGCTCGGTGTCAGATGGTCAAATGTGTCCAAAGCGCGCGGTCGACCATACTTGTTTCTTATCATCTGCATGCACCCTTTCCAAATCTTTAACCCGCTTCAGGAGAACCGCGTAGCGGTCATCACCTGACAGCTCGCCGGTGACAGTAGGTGACCTGGAATGACGCGAAGCGAGGCTCGAAATCGTGGTAGATGTACGAGGAGCTGCACCAAAGTGAGACCAGTATCCATAAGAGACATGAGGGCTCTACCTAGAGTTTCTGAGTGTTTGCTGGGAGTTGCTGAAAGATCACGATGAGCCAGAGCTGTTGTAGTACCGTGGTGGCAGGATCGCTTGACTTACTTTTCTCGAGGGCAAATCGCGAACCTTTGGCGAACTGCATCTTGAGCCGTTATTCCTCTGGGTTGGGTTCGCGTCTCGTGTCTGTAGTTTTCGTTACAGGGTGGCTAGTGTTGCAGATATACTGCATCCTGGCATTTGCTTTCAGAACCACAACCAAACAGGATCCAACAAACGTAACGCGTACGACCCGTCACGTGGTCAAAAATCAGTCGCATTTGTGGATTCAAGGCAAAAAAGTGGAAACATAATATGTGCATCAATTGGTCGTCGTATGTAACATCGTAAGGGTTCGTCACGGTCATTGGGATAAACAGTGAAGGGGAATTTTTTGGGACAGGCATGCATGTTCATTCGAACTGCTAAGAAGCGCGTGAAGGGAAGCTCAAGCGAGAGTGAGTGGCAGCTACAAGCGGGAATAAAAGTTTGATAAGGACGTGTGTGAGCTGATGGGATGGTGGAAAAAAAATGCAAAACGGAGTATATATGTTCATGCAGGCAAGAGGGTTGATAACCAGGCCGAGCTTGCGAGTAATTCAGGGGCGCGCCAAGATGTAAGTGGAAAAGAAAATGACCGATGGAATAAGTAAGAAAGCGTCTCTTAACGTCCTGGTATGACATTCAGCCAGCGTGAAGGAGACGATAAAGAAGACTCGGCGAACCATGACAATATGCTGATAGTCCATGGGATATGTCATAAGAATGTAGTGTGTTATGGTTTTTTTGTTGTATGGCTGCATGGGAGAAGTAGGGAAAACAAGCTGTTACTTCGTGTATCTTGACAAACACGAAACCACAGGGGTCCAGGTGCGTTTGAAGCAGTGAAACCGAAAATAAAGCCGTGAAAACGCTCCACGATCCGGGTTCCAAAAGGAACATTCGCGAATGCGTGAGGGTATGATGCGTGTCCGTGCATGATGGATACAAAAGGACGAAGGATTGTCGGTGAATGCGTGCGGCGAGTATGAGTGGAAATGAAGCTGATGGCGGGAAATCGAGGCTTGGAGACAAAGCATGCTGTTCAGCATGTACATTCTGGATGGCAGGCATGGAGGGCGAAGATGGAGCGGGTGGGGCGGCGATGATTAGTACATGATCTGAGCGGGAAGGGTTAGTCCTTGAAAAGCTTCCGATGTCGAGATAGGTGCAGTGCGGTGGTATTGACCTATGACGAAAACAGGAGGAACAGATCATTACAACACACAAAAGCTCGTGCTCGCAAGCAGAATGCCCCCCAGAGTTCGCCTTCCTAGTCCACTCGAATATGTACCATCATGCATAGTCACCGCCTAGAGCCCACCGTCGAGGACGCCACGCACGTCCCTGACCTCGGCGAGGTCGGCAAGGAAAGGGCATAGGTCCGTAAGCTCCGTATCGTGGGGATCATTAAACCACGACGACACGGGCACTGCATTATTTGGGTGAAATATATAGGAAGCAGGGGAATTGTCGAGGATGATGGTATCGGCAATCGGGCGTCCTAGCTGTGAGAGGTCCTACAGCAAACATGAGATTAGGTGCGCAAATGCAAAATCTGATTAGTTGTACCTTGACATAATTGCCCTTGTGGTTGTAACAACTCTCTCGGAATAATCGATGAGAGACAACCTGGTGGATATCAAGTTTGTCCAACACTGGGTCCGCGTACTAGAGACCATGATTGAACTGATAGCTTGATTCTTACTTCTAGTAAGACTGACCTTGCTTAGGCTGGCAGTGAACACTACCACCTCGTATATCTCACCCATCTTCTTCAAAAAGCTATCGACACCTGGCCGCTTGATGACGTACACGTTGTGCCAGTGATATTCAATCTCAACTGGTACGACGTAATCCGCGTGTTGTATGGACTAGAAGACTTGTGTTAACCAAGGTGCAAAGTGATTATTTACACAGCCATCTACCTTAAAGCTGCTGTGAACAAGGGTTTCATCCAAGTCCAAGACGAGACACTTGCGACCCACGTGCTGGGGCGCAATCGGGGGCAGAAGTGGTCGTGGTATGCCGTCCTAGACCAAGCCAGATTAGGTTGGCAATCACGGGGGCAATACAGTTAGTGGCGAACTTACTGGTCCAATCGGGATGCCAGCTCCCCCGTTCATTATAAGGGCCTCCTCGTCATCCTCTTCCATAGGTTCTCCTTCCTCTGCCTCCGCCTCTTCGCCCTCGACGTGAGCTTCTTCATCCGTAAAACTGCCGTCAGAATCAGTTATTGTTGAGTGTGAAGTATCTCCTCCATGTGATTGTGAACCACCCGATGTCGTGTGCGACAAGTCCGCGTGTGCAACCGGGTGTGGAGAGAAAACATCGGATCCTGTCGACCCAGGTGGTTGTACTGCGCCGCTCGTAACGCCCTCGGTCTCCGAGAGAGGTAGTAGCGGACGAGTTGGCGTTGGAGGAACGACAACCTCCGTATCTTGGGCGCTAAGTACTTGTGAGGAATCCTTGGGTGCCGAGATAGGTGCCGGGGTCACTTTTTCCCGCTCTTTCTCCCTTGTTTCTCCATCGGCGCGCGGCTTTTCACTTGGTGCGACAAATTCTGTGGGCTGAGACGTAGCACTGGATCCATCCGGGGGAATTCGTGTTGCATCGTTAATGTCGATGTCGACAGAATGTGCACGTTCATTTGGCGCGACACAAGGCACAAGTTTGCGCACAAGTTTTGAAATGAAGGATTCCTTCTTGGGGGAAGGTTGTGAGCCAACCTTGGACTTGTTCTCCTCTTTCGAGGGAGCACGTACAGGAGGGCTTTTGTCTGGTACAGAGCTTGTAGAAGGAACAGAAGACTTGGCAGGCTTGGACTTGGGCTTGCGAGAAAACCGACGACCTGCAGAGCTGGACGTCATGGTAGTCGTTTCAGTTGCGGTGGTGTTGGGCTGGGTGTTAGTCGTGGCGGCGAGGGAGCTCTTGTCCTTCTCTCCAGGCTTTGTGCTGTCACGTTCATCTGGGGAGGCGAAGGTAGAGACGGTGATGGACGGGTTCGGGTTGTCTGCTTCGGTGGACGACGTGGGTGTTGGGTCGTGCGCCTGCGCACTGGCTTCGACGTTGGCTGCGCCGTTCACGTCTGCGGATACCTGCGGAATGATCAAGGAGGCATCGTTGCGCTTTTCGATGACCCTGTCTTCCACAGGGGGCGAGGCGTCTTGAGGTGGAGCTGCAGTCGCCATGGGAGAAAGTAAATTAGCGCTGGGAGCGGTGGAAAAAAGCAAAGCTTTGGTTTGTCGGCTTTCTGGGACCGTTGGGGGCTACTGGGTATTTGTGGGAGACCTTTGTGGGTATGGAAGGAGAAGAATGAGAAACGGATGGCTTGATGGACGACGGGGAAGGAGAACGAGAACGACGCCAACACACACGACACAACAACACGCGGCTGCTGGGTTGTACGTTATTTCTCTTCACACGCAGCCGAACACACCCAAACCACCTGGCTACGTTTACTTGGTGCAGTTTCACTCGCCCCAAACCAGACGTATGTACATATCACCGTCACAACGTGTCTGCAATGTGCATCACATACATGCCGAGATGAGTCCCAGGCCAGTGTGGAGGTTCGCTTAGCCGCTTCTCAATTATTCTCTCGTACCCTGCAAAATATTTGAGATCACCCACAGGGTCAGTCAATCTAGACTCTAGATAAACAAGGAGCCAGGCCTTGTACTGAAAAGACCCATCGACCAACGCCACCAGATACAAGTCCCCCGTCCAGTGCAGTAAGTGCAAACCTCGCCTTCCAATCACAATCTCCGCCGAGGCTGGACGGTCAGTGACTAGTGCGAGGAGATCGCAACAGCCCAGCCATGCCAAGCGACTTCCGATTGGAAGCTCGCTGAACTGGCTTCCGTTGAAAGTAGCCAGACCAGGCGTGGGGCACGAACGGAGCACACGCTGCACAACAGGCGTGTTTCGAGCTTCGTTCTCGATAGGGGCACCCATTCGAGGTGGCCATATGCCTGAGCCTTGCCGCGGAATACTCCCAGGACGTAACACAAAATGAAAGACAAGCCCCCGAACTCGGCTGCCGAGTCTCGAGGATGGAACCTCCGTCATCAGCAGCAGACACGCCCTGCCCCACCAGTTGGCTGATATGGGAAGGACGTGCGCCATCGCATGTGCAGCGCCAAAGTGCATAGCACCGACGCAGATCGACAAGCCTATCTTTGACTTCGGTAGCCGCACCGAGGATTCATAACCCTGAGACCCATGTTTGCGACACACAGCAAGAGTCCTTTAGACTCTCGGCCCTTCTTCATGGGGGTTTAGGGATTTATTGTGGGAGCCCTACAGGACAACTTACGTTTCCCCAGGAAATAGCCCGTCAGGTAGATCTGAACGTGAGCCTAGGGTGGCCGAAGAACTCCCCGCGATCGCTGATCTGTTAACTTGCCGAACGATCTGCGGGTGCGTCTAAGATCCAGGTGGCCCGCCGTACTGACAATTGCGAGTCTCGCCGATGTGCTCGCGCCCACCCTTGGACCACCCCTGCACGAAACCAGTACATCGTAAGCCGCATGTTCGCGGAGTCTCACGTAACGATCCATCGGATTATGCGCGCAGGGGTCAGGGATTCGTGAATACATGATACCGAAAGGCTGTGATACTAATACTGTGGTGTGGACCTTACATCCCCACTCCCATACAACCGAGTGATATACCCTCAATCGTTTGCCTCAAAACTGTTGTCGAACAGATAATTTGCTGCAAGTTCCTCGTTCTTGTCGCAAGCAAAGTATGCCTCGATAACTGCCTGACGGGAGAACCCAAGAGCTTCAAGCTATGTCGTCAAGATAAGCGAGCGATGCCGCCGAAACATCAGGAAACTCACGCGTTCAATAGCTGCTCGTTCATCTTCCGTGATGTTCACGATGACAGATTCTCCTCCACCATCCATGGAATCATCCCCATCGCCCAAGAGCTGTGCGAGCCTCTCTGGTTCCGATGCAAGCAATTGGGCAAGCTGTGGGTTGGTCGTACCAAGCTGCTGAATCAGAGGCGGCAGGAGCGCAGGGTTTTGGAGCACCAGTTCTCGGAGCTGAACTATTTGGGGGTTGTTGCGGAGCGCTGCGAGGTCAAGGCCGCCAGGGCCGGCGCCAGCAGCACCCCCGCCGAGTGCACCTCCACCATGCTGCTGTTGTTGGGCGAGCTGGGATGGACGAAGTCAGATTTTGAGGGGACAGCCGCAAGGAAACCACCAGCCTACCTGGAAGAGATTTTGAGGTTCACCTGAGCCTGGCGCTGGGGCAGGAGCAGTTGTAGCGGGGGCGTTAGCATGGGGAACTGCCGTTGTTGGGGCGGCGGCAGGAGCACGAGGTTGCGATTGCTCAGGAAGAAGATGTTCGGGGATTCCCTGCGTAGCCAATCAATCAGACACGGGGTCGAATGCCCTGTATAAAATAACTGACAGTCATCAAGTATTCAACGGCACGATCGGGATTGTTGAAGCTCGCTCTCATCGCACGGGTGACCTGGTCACGCGGAAAGCCCATTTCTATCATGTTGTTTATTTGAACCTCGAGTTCTGTTCCGGTGAGGAACGCGCTCATGTCGCCGAAGGCGGGTTGGGTTGCGGGGGCGGTGGGCGGGGGGGCGGGAGGACGTACCGGGGCGGACGCAGGGGAAACGGCGGGTGCGGGAGCAGGTGCGGCGGGTTGAGCAGGCGCAGGGGGAGCAGAGACTGCAGCTGGCGTGGAGGAGGATGCAGTGGCGGGGGTAGGTGCAACAGCAGCAGGCGGTGCAGGAGTTGGTTTTGGCTAGATACCAGACTGTGAGTTCGTGGGGTTCCTTCGGAGATGACCTGCCATCACCTTCGAGACCATGAGGACCAAAAAGTCCTTTTCTTTGATCTCGCATGACTCTACGGTCTTATTGTCCGGCAGGACTTTGCCTGTTGATCGTTGACATGAGCCACGCCATGATGGACGGATCTGGATGGATGGGCCTACCGGAGTAGATTAGCTTCTGACTCTCGACAGCATGGCCTTGAGAGGAGAAGATCTTTTGCTTGAGATCGCCTACGGACTCTGAACCATCGGCATCGATCTGAGAGAGAGTCGAGTTGTGGGTGTGGAAGAGGACGAAGTTGAAGATAACACACCTGGAAGACCTTCTGTTGTAATGTCTTTACGGTTATCTTCATTGTGGACTATGACTACACTTTAGATGGTGGGGGTGCTCTGCACACGTTATCTTACCGGTGAAGGGGAGCAGAGCGTGACGAGTACCACCAGACATAAGTGTCACACGTAACGCTTACGGAGTCTCTGGGGTCCTGAACGGCATTGGGGTATTGTGGCCTCAGTCGCTGGCACGATGCCTGCAGGACAAAGTACTACTGCTGCACGCTGTCTGGCATGTAAGTACTTAGTCTCTCCACCTGTCTTCCTGACTGCATTCTCATCGTCTCAAAACAGCCTCACATTCCACATGGAACCAGAACCTGGCGATGATTATCTTCGTAGAATGGCTGCCTTCATCAGAGCAAACGACAAGGGTCTTGCAGAGGCAGGCATTGTTCGCCGACGTCGTCCGCCGCGGGGAAATACCGCTGCCACCTCCGTGTTCAACCCTGTGGGCTGGTTCACAACCTCTTCCACAACAGACACTCTGCCACCCTCGCCTGCCTCGCCCCCAAAGCCCGTAACCTTCTCCATTGACGCTCACCGCTTGTTCTATATCTTGATCCGCATCGAAGCTCTCGGCATCGATGTTGGCTCCTTGGACGTTAGGGTCGAGAACCCTTCCAAGCCAATGCATTATACACATATCGACCTCGGTCCAGGCATCGACAACTCAGAAACCCTCTCTCTTGCTTCCTTTCGTTCCTCACTTTCGGCCGTATCCAGTCTGTCGCTAGGAACGGCATGGTGGGGGAGATCGGAGCAGCATAGTATCGACACAGAGCTCAAGTTCATATACAGCAGCTTCACTAAGATTCCTGCTCTGCTAATCAGGGCACCTGGCCCGAAGGTCATCGCAGAACTTGCCCATGAACCTCCCAATGAGAACGCGTTGCCACTTGATGCGTTCAAGAACATACAAACTCTCGAGTGTGTTGAGATTGATCCCCGGACACTGTTAGGTTGGGACAGACTCGCAGAAGGCCTTCGTAGCTTGACAATCAGGCGGAGTGGGTTGGAGGATGTGACAGATATATTCATTGGAGCGGTTTTGGACGACCAGGCACGCAGAGATGGGACGTTCAACGCTCAAAGGACGAGGCATATACCTCGTCGGCAACGTTCTTGGACAAGTACTCCGCTACCCGCCTCAGTGCCGGAAGATGCTGAAGAAGGGACCCCCGTCACAGAATACCCTTCAATATCCTTCCCGGGGTCAGCCCTGTCTCCATACAAATGGGGATTGCTCAAACACCTTTCTCTCGCCGACAACGCTCTCACATTCCTACCAACCGATCCGCTTCCACACCTCGTCTCCGTAACACACCTCGACCTGTCCTCCAATCTCCTCGTATCAGTCCCGCATGGTCTATCTGTGCTTCACAACCTCGTTTCCCTTAATCTGTCTGACAATATGATTGACTCTGTCCTCGGAATATACACCAACCTCGGACAAGTACTGTCTCTCAACCTTTCTGGCAATCGCCTCGAGTCAATCTGTGGCCTCGAACGCCTCATGGCACTTGAGCGGGTGGATATCCGTTCCAATCACATCGACGAGAGTGCAGAAATCGGACGGCTCGCGACGCTACCTAACATCACAGAAGTATCGATCGAAGGCAATCCCCTGACGGAGATAGAGGATAACTATCGTACGGCATGCTTCCAGTTCTTTCACAAGGAGGGAAAAGTCATTTCTTTGGATGGGTCTACGCCGACATTCTATGAGAGAAGAGGCCTTATCGCTCTTCCATCGGAGCAAATGGCCTCCACGAGAGTTGTGCCAACGCCGTCATCTCCACCTGTCGTCCCGGTTGGCCTCGCGAAATCCAAACCACCTATTTCAGCCTCGGCAGCAGACACGCTCGTGGCTTCTGAGCGTGCTTCGTCCTCGTCGGCGACGGGAGTCCAAACGATGCCACCTGTGTTGAGCGCGGCTGTCGTAGGAAGACCAAAGAGACGCAAGGCGAAGCGCATTGTCGATTTGAATGGCGGACAACACAATGCACTATCTCCTTCTCCTCGGTTGATGCTGCTGCCTGACGCTGACCGCCAACCCAGTCCATCACGGACCCAACCATCGCCGTCCACATCACCGCGAAGATCCAGCCCGCTTTCACCCAATGGACATGGACGTTCGTATACCGCTTTCGAGCCACCTGATCCCCCCGTCGAAGGTGGCAGTCAGAGCCAGATCAGGGAGGCGGAGCTTTACCGTGCACGCATCGAAGCTCTACGGTCAGATATGGGGGACGGGTGGTTGAAGGTATTCAGTCAGAGTCAGGTCTCGACACCCGCCGCAAGCTAAGTTGTCACAATCGATGTGGCCATGATCGTTAAATTTTGAGTGATAATATACCTTACGATGATCTCGAGCCGACTTTGCATTCGCTTTCATTTGGGCATGTACATGTACTGTTCGGATTACAGATTAAAGATACGCGGTAATTACAACCATGCTTTGTCGATGGACGTTCTACCTCCTGACTGTGAGTGGCTAGTGAAGGGGTGGTCGGGGTCCGTATATGTTTACACCAAGTTTGGACATGAGCTGGCTGATCACCTGAGCAGCTGTCTTGTTGGCTCGTTGTTTCGTCTGCATTCTCATTGCCCTCTTGTCCATTTTTTCTCGGATAAACCCCTCCCCACTGCTTGTGGCATTACACTCGCCTCTGTCGTTCTTTACCTTCGAACCCTACATATCACAAAATCCATCCACCATGGGAGCTAACTTGTCGAAAGCGCTCGGTGAGTCGACTTGAGGCGTCGTCCAAGCGTTCAATACCTGCTGTAATGTTTGGCACCTCCTCACCGGCGACTTCCTTTCGCATCGCAGGCAAACTGTTTGGTAACAAGGAAATGAGGTTGCTGATGCTCGGCCTTGATGCTGCCGGGAAGACAAGTGCGCTTCCGTGTTTACTTGTCGCAGATGCACGCTCTAAAACTCGACCCAGCTATTCTATACAAACTCAAGTTGAACCAGTCCGTGACTACGATACCAACGGGTTCGTGGTTTACTCTGCCTTCGTCGTGTTCGTCCTCTGACACCACGCACTCGCTTTGTGCAACTCGTTAGTTGGTTTCAATGTGGAGACCGTTACCTACAAAAACGTCAAGTTCAACGTCTGGGATGTTGGAGGACAGGACAAGATCCGTCCTTTGTGGAGACATTATTATACGGGCACGCAGGGTCTAGTGTTCGTTGTCGACAGCCAAGACCGAGAGAGGATCGACGAGGCGAAACAAGAGCTACACCGTATACTGAGCGATAGAGAGATGAAAGAATGCTTGCTCCTCGTCTTTGCGAACAAGCAGGACCTGCCCGGAGGTCAGTGTCGGCTTTGACGCTTTTTATCTCTTGGTGTTAGCTGCCTTGTCGCTCAACTGTCTGCTCGTAGCGATGTCACCTGCTGAAGTTACCGAGAAATTGGGTCTGCACCGTATGCGTGATCGCTCGTGGTACGTCCACCCTAGGTGAGGATTCTGTTCTTGTGCTCTCTCATGAGGCATGCTAAAATGTGACGTTTGCAGTTGTGCAACCACGGGTGAAGGTCTCTTTGAAGGTCTCCAGTGGTTGAATCAGAATGTCAAGAAGCGCCAATCATGAACATTGAAAATCGAGCGCGATTCCTTGTGATACCTGCGATTCCAGCTGTCTCAGTAGAAACCTTGACCCCAGTCTCTCTGTCTCTTCTCGTCGATACCCACGTCATGCTATCTCCCTTATGGCCTGCAACGAACCCCCTCCTGCACGAATGACAGACTATCCGATTCTCGTCATGTCCCTCCACACAAATTTCTTCATTTTGTCTTGCGCAGTCCACCAGGCACCCCAGCAACTAGAAAACTCTTCTCCTGCTTGAAATATATTTCTGGCGGTCAAGACCGCAGTGGTACACAAGCTCCAGCGTAGTTTCAATCCTCTTTTAATTCTCGTTTCTGGTGTTGGCTTGTTATTTGCCTTTTCCCTTATTATGTTTTCTGCACTTTTAACTCATGTTGGCTGTGAGTACTTGAGTTCTGAGGTGGATATGAACAAGGACGAGAATTCGGATTCAACTACCAGAACATGCGTTGCCTAGTACATATGAATAATGTCGTAATAATGTCGTGACCGATAAATTCTTGGGCGCTCTCGTCCACGAACCACGATTTCCGTGCGCCCAAGTTTTCTCTCGAACGATGCTTTCACTTCTCCGCACGGGTCTACGGACTCGACAACGAATCGGTAGTAGAGGACTTGGGACTGCTGTCCAAGGTTTTACCGCCGCTGTGGGAAACACGCCTTTGGTGAGCAGGTCTGCGTCGCCATCGCTTGGTGGGAATCTCTAACCATCCCCTTCTTTCTCTCCTGTAGATCTATCTCCAGACGCTGTCTGAACAGACCGGATGCAAAATCTTCGGGAAAGCCGAGTTCCAGAATCCGGGTGGCAGCATCAAGGATCGTGCCGCTGTCGGCGTCGTCCGGGATGCGGAGGAGAAGGGTCGGTGAGTCCGTGTCCATGTCCCCGGGGTTGATGCGTAGCAGGGCTGGAAGTGTTCATGCACGTCTTCGTTCCGTCCTTAGCATACGACCAGGGGGGACAGTCGTGGAGGGAACAGCTGGGAACACCGGCATTGGATTGGCCCATGTGTGTAGATCCAGGGGCTATAAGTGCGTAATATTCATGCCCGACACCCAGGTGAACTATCTCCTTCCGTCTCCCCCGTTCCCCCGTCATGGTCATGTTTACATCACGACATGTGTCCTTCACAGAGCCAAGAAAAGATTGACCTCTTGCGCATGCTTGGCGCAGAGGTGCACCCTGTCCCCGCGGTCCCCTTCGAGAACCCACGAAACTACAACCACCAGGCCCGAGAGTACGCCGCCAAACTGGACAACGCGATATGGACCGACCAATTCGACAACACCGCAAATGCGTACGCTCACTACGTTTCCACTGGGCCAGAGATCTGGGAACAGACGCAAGGCGAAATCGACGGGTTCATCTGCTCAACAGGGACGGGTGGAACATTGGCTGGTGCGGGAAAGTATCTCAAGGAGAAGAGCGGCGGGAAGACGCAGGTGTGGCTTGCTGACCCTCCAGGGAGTGTGCTATATACGTACGTGTCAAGTGGCGGGAAGCTCGTTGAACGAACCGGGAGTTCGATCACGGAAGGTTCGTCCGCTTTTATTGCCCGAGCTGATGTGCTGAAAGTTGCGATCATAGGAATCGGCCAGGGCCGTGTGACGGATAATTTGGCAACCACTATAAATGATTTGAACGGAGCACTCATGATTTCAGATGAAAAGTCGATAGCGATGTTATACCAGCTTTTGGATACCGAGGGTCTATACCTTGGTGCAAGTTCGGCTCTGAATGTCGTCGCTGCGGTAGAACTTGCACAAAAACTAGGCAAGGGTGAGTCGTGTCCATGAATTGGGGTCTGTCGGTTGGACTGACAGGGTGTTGTGGTACAGGCTCGAGAGTGGTTACTGTCTTGTGCGACGGTGCATACCGATACCAGAGCCGAGTGTTCTCGAAGAAATGGTTGCAGTCCAAAGGGTTGTACGAAGCTATACCAGAGAGTTACAAGAAATACGTTGTCTTGGAATAGTTTATATATTGATCCTCGTGCGTTTTCCTGGTATCCAATATATTGGTTTTCCTGGGACGCGACGAGCAGTAGCATGGCTGGCTGCAACAAGGATGCCTCGAGATATGCTCAAATTCTTCTCATCGGACGCTGTCCCAGCTCTGAGTCTGATCGCAGTGCTGATGTCCTTCGCATTATAATCAGTTCATCCGCAGCCTAAGCCTGTCTGGCACCAAATCACTCGCAGTCTCTTTCAGCGCACAGATTATTCCTGATGAATATATACGCTCCCGTCCCTCTCCACCTCCTGCCCAAGTGTCCGAATCCTTCCGGTCCTCAACAAAACATTCTGTAAGTCTACCTTCCAATCTAACCTTGGCATCGGTATTCCCTCACCCAGATCGATTTTTTCGAAGTCGACTAGGAGGTTTGCCAATCGACCCTTGGACCTACGTCCTCGAGAGCCTTGGGACTGCGATGATGCTTCAATCCTCTCTTGCGGGAAGGCGGGGGCAGCCGTATGCCGGTTCCTTGGCTGTATCTTTTGTTCGGCAGCGGTTTCTCGTTCGGTGAACCACGCAGAAGTCTGGTTGAGAACTCTGGCAACCATTCCACACGACACGCTTCTTTCCCTCGATGCTGACTCCTCCACTTCTCTCTGGATCTCGTCCGTCACCGCAATCTTCGCCCGCTTAGCCGCAGGTGACGTGGGGTGCAGGGACTGTCGCCGTTTCTTGCCCTCTTGCCCTGTTGGACCTTCTGGCTCCACGTTGATGGCACGCCCCTTGCCCTCGCCCTTGTTTTTCGACATAAAGCTAGGTGTTTTCCATGCGTCTGGGTTGTGTATTGGGACGTGAACAGCGTTTGGCTGTCCCTCAGGTCTGGTGGCGGGCACCTCCAAAGACAGCGCCTGTTCACCACTAAAAGACTCTGAGAAAAGTGAATGCATGGGAGACCGGAGCCTAGATTCTTCCGGGGGCAGAGCGGGAGGAGTACTTGGGCCGTCAGCAAGAGCGCCGTTAACATTGTGTGCACGCGATAACTGGTTGACTGAGAGCGAATGTCGCGAGAGCTGGAGGATCGAATGCATTTCGGCGTCGTCGTCTGATAGTCGGGTCTCTTCGTGGTCGGCATCGACGTCCTCTCCGTCCTCAGCCATAGCTGCAGTATCACCCTGCGTCAATTTCGTTGACCCCAGTTCGTCCTCTTCATCCTCAGTATCAGACTGCTCTACTTGGAGTGCTTCGATCTGTGGTGCACTAGGCACAGGCGGCACATTCGATTTCAGTATTTCCTGCTTTTGTATGCCAGTGTCAACATCACACTCTTTGGTAACATATAGGTTTTCTGTCGAGGTGGTGGCGTGTTCGTCTACCTGACTCAGAATTGATAAAGGCTCTGATGACATCCTGGGGGCGCGGCTCGAGGGTTCTCTAGGCGTGGAAGTATCCCCAGGCTTGAACTCCTTAGCGAGAGTCGACGGGAAAACCGGTGCATACGACTGCGAAATATGAGACTGCTGAGATTGTGAGTATGGCTGAGATGACCCCGTCCCGGACGTATCGGAGTTGGGAACCAGGATCTGAATTGGGCCTGGCTTGTTTGGATCTGGACGAGGAGGTGGGATCCCTGGATGGGGAACCCTGCGTTTGATGCTTTTCTGAATGGTGCTGGGAATGGGCATCAAGGGCGAGGGGACAGCATGAGAGGAGCTGGAGGGTGGCTGGGAAGAAAGATGTAGGAGCTGGGAAGAGCGAGGCTCCGGAGAACTAGGTGGATGAAACGAGGGTGGAGGAGAACAGCGGGGTGGGGGTGATCGCTTAATGCGCTGTGCAGGTGTAGGTGGTTGGAGGGAATAGGTTTCTGAATAAGTGAATGCGGCGACGGAATCCGCGGTGGGGGCGGGTTCCTCAAGATCTGAAACTGCAGGCAGGACGTCTGTATCGTCCTGATTTTCGAGTTTGTCCTCCACAGCAGGTATGCAAACTATTGTTGAAGGGGCGGGACTGCCTCTGTGCGACGCCGACCACTCCGATGGGGTCCCTTGTTGTGGTGGAGGGCTTGATAGGAGTGTTTGCCTGGGTGTTGAAGGACGTACTGAGGGGGCATCTTTTGGACTATGGGGCTCGGGTAGGTCTGCATTGTTTGGAGGGGCTGGGACGAGTACGGGGCCGACCTCTGGTTCTGCAGGAGCAGACGATGGGAGCATGGGTATGACAATTGAGGACAAGTGAACCCGTACACATACTTTGAGGTACCTCTTCTTCCACCACTGGCTTGGTGGCGAACTTCCATCGATCGACCTCGAAAATCTGACGGTTGTGGTATTACGCCGTTCTCAGGACGAAAAAACACTTGGGCTCACCCGCCAACGCTTGTCGTATGCTCGCTTCAAATCGCGCGGGCGCTCTAACTTTGGTTTTCCGACGTCTTCGACCACATTCTGGGGAGGGCTTTGAGAGGTAAGGGTGTGTGGTGGGGAGGGTGGTAGTGGTAGTGGCGGTGTTTCCTTCTCTTGCTCTTCTTGTTTTCTTAGCTTCAAAACGTTTCTACAAATTATAATTGGACGGAGACATCAATCGTGTGTGTCAACTTACCCACCACCACCATCCTGACGAAGACCTGTGATCCATTCTTTCAGCTTCTCGTTAGAACCGAGATCCAGGGGGTTTCCGTATGGGTGTGCGCCTGTGCCTATTAATTTGACCTGACCGACCGAGAGAGAGAGGTGTGAAATGGGGGTGTTGCCTGTTGTGTTTCCACCGACAGGACGAGGAGCAAATATAGGTCGAAACTTTGATATAAAGAGGAGAGAAAAGCGAGAGTCGACGAGGTTGCGGCCATGTAAGCTGAGTCAGGGGGTGAGATGGGTGATGTGGGGATGCAGAGAGTTTGACTGACCGCTTGTAGTCGTCAACCGCGTCCTTTTCGATACGGATAGATATCCTGTATTCTTTATCGGAAGCCCAAGCCCATACGTAGCTGTTGTCCTGGTATGTCAGAAACTGGCAAGGACTGTCAGAGATAGATGGACGACGGGTGGGTGGTCAGGGAAATACTTACCTCTGTCAGTTGCACTCTTTTCTTCCGTTGGAAGACGGGTGCGTTGTATAACTTTGCACCGTAAGATTCTGCGACATCGATACAGTAGCTACATATCCAAGGGTTTGGGATTGACTCTGACATGAGGACTGTGTCAAGCCGCCAAACGCGTCATGAAGCTGTGACAATGTCCAAAGTGCACGTGACCAGACGCGACGCGAACTTCTTCACACGCAGTCACGAACGAACAATTCACTGCCTCCTAGTGCCCGTCAACTCGCAGCATCCCCCCGCACGTCAGTACGTCCACCAGGACCCATCGTCCCACTGCATAAATACCGTATGCCACGAAGGAAGCCAGCTCCAAGCGAATCGAATTACTCGTACGACCAGCACGGACAGTACGCTAACCTTGAACAACCCCAGCCTTTCATTCAACACCATGAACCGCACGTAGTTCCTACTAGTCGAGTGTTTCTGTGGTCTAACCATTCTTCACCCCAGTGCAAATCCAAATCAACACATCAGTCGGGGTGGAGACAACTTGTTAGATCGCTATTCAAGTGCTTCGAGTTCATATAACACTGTATATACGTACGACGACGTCCTTCTCCTGCGACACAGCGCCACTGATAACATATAGCGTGCCAGAGTCTGTTGAACACGAAGGTCACCAGTCGAGACCACGTGAGCGATATCAGCCAGGCCAACTCCTCCCCACCATCATGACAGGTGAAACTCTCGACCTCGAGGGCCTTGCGGCCCCATCTTTGGCTGGTCACGATCAGGACCCATTCACCGACCCCCACTCCCGACCCCCTTCGCAATACAGTCAACATCCCGATAGCAGACCCATCTCGCAGCACAGCCAGCACAGCCAATATCCAGCTGGTCGGTGGCTTCCCCAGCCTCCATCTGGTATCCATGAGCACGTTGTCGGGACACCATTTACCCCAATGCCTACCTTGGCCTTGCCACGTAGTGAAAATGGTCTCCCAATGTCCCATAACAGGTCAGTCGACCACTTTCAACACGATACCGAGGCCTATGCTTCCGGTAATTACGCCCGGGCTAGCTACTGCCCACCACGTTCAAGATCTCCAACACCTTTTGCGGATGAAGAAGACTACAGGCTGGATGAAAATAACGTCGCACGATACACTGGCCATTCTCAACCTACCCATCACCACTATGGCTCGGAAAAGAGTGATCTCGAGTACAACGGCGAGTACGACATCTCGCAGTATGCCGACGTCCCAGGCGAAGATTATGAGTACATAGAAGATGGAGAGAAGACGCCCGCTTTTTCCACATCGACCGACCCCGAGACGCCCCTCGAAACACGGCATTTTGGCCCTGCACCTGTTGGCCGTGTTCGTCGCAGGCTCAAGAGGAAACGCGTCCAACTCACAAACGGGAATCTAGTTGTCGATCTCACCGTCCCACCAAAACTTGTGTTGCCCTACCGTGGAGAACCAGAGATGATAAAATCACGGTACACGGCTGTTACTTGTGACCCTGACGATTTCGAGAAAGAAAAATTCTTTCTACGACAGAACGAGAGCGGAAGGGCTACAGAGTTGTTTATTGTTATTACTATGTATAACGTGCGTTTCGCTGCATGTTCAATGTGGCCCGCGAGTTGGTACTGATGGATGACGGTCGGCAGGAAGATGAGGTTCTCTTTTGCAGGACCATGTATGGCGTGATGCGAAATATCGCACATCTCTGCTCGCGTAAAAACTCGCAAACTTGGGGTCCAGACGCGTGGAAGAAGGTAGTACCATGGTCCTGCATATCAGATTCTGTTTGACCTAATACACATGCTAGGTCGTGGTTTGCATTGTCGCCGACGGGCGAAAGAAGGTCCATCCCCGTGTCCTCGACTGCTTAACGCTTCTTGGGGTATACCAACCCGGGGACCACATGAAAAATACCGTCAACAATAAAGAAGTGACCGCCCATCTATTCGAATACACGACTTCCTTTGCTTTAGACCCAAACATCCAGTTCAAGTACCCTGACAAAGGTATAGTGCCTACGCAGATCATGTTCTGTATGAAGGAGAAGAACCAGAAGAAAATCAATAGTCATCGATGGTTCTTCAATGCGTTTGCGCCGATGTTACAGGTGAGCGGGGTGGAAATGCGTGCAGAATTGAGCTGATGGTGTGATAGCCAAACGTGTGTGTGCTGTTGGATGTCGGGACTCGCCCAGGAAACAACAGCATTTATCGACTGTGGAAGACGTTCGATGTCAACTCAAACGTTGGGGGCGCCTGTGGGGAGATTGCGGCATACAAGGGTAAGAACTGGAAATACCTCTTGAACCCCTTGGGTAAGTGCCTTTTCTACTGATAGGAACCTGCATACCTGACCATCTCGAAAAGTCGCTGCACAGAATTTCGAGTACAAGTTGAGCAATATCCTGGACAAACCAACTGAAAGTATGTTCGGGTATATTAGTGTTCTGGTGAGCATGTTCCATACCTTTCCTATCTGTGCAGAAAAGCATTGACGTGTGGATCAGCCGGGTGCATTCTCCGCATACAGGTATGCATATGAGAGTGGCAAGGGGTGTTGGTGACCTTACGATTTCACTTGAACACAGATACATTGCCCTGCAGAACGACAAAGATGGACGAGGTCCTCTCGCGTCCTATTTCAAGGGCGAAGTTCTCCACGGTCGGGACACGGACATCTTCACGTCGAACATGTGTAGGTGGATCACATTAGTCTTCGGATTCGCATGCTGACAAGGCGACAGATCTTGCGGAGGATGTGAGTGACTTCGGAATTCGATTGCAAGCCTGGTCTTATGCTTTTGAAGCGCATCCTTTGTTTCGAGCTAATAGCGAAAGCCAATTCTAACTGGTGCGATCTCCGCCTCTCTTGCCTGTTCATTGCTTCATTCACATTCTCCACAGGGTACTCAAATATGTCAAGGGGGCCATCGGCGAAACTGATGTTCCCGAATCACTCCCTGAATTTATCTCTCAACGGCGAAGATGGCTTAATGGTTCCTTCTTCGCTGCCGTCTACGCGATCGCACACGTTGGTCAAATTATGCGAAGTGGACATAGTCCATGGAGGAAGGTGATGTTGTTTGTGGAGACAGTGTATAACTGTATAAATATGGTATTTTCGTGGTTTGGAATCGTGAGTTCTTTCTGTCCACTTTGTTAAGGTTAGGAATGGAATGCTGACGAAGGTTGCGGTATAGGGGAACTTTTACCTGTTCTTTGTAAGTTCTGGATTATTGCCGTCAGCGGATATGGAACTGGCCGTGCTGATGAAGTATGGTGCTAGGTCGTTTTGAGCTCGTCTTTGGAAGACAAGTCGTTCGGCTTGTCAAATATCCAATATTTCAATGCGATAGTGCAGGTCCGTCGCACTCCCCCGTCGCCAACAGCTCCTTCTGATGAAGTGATCTGTTGATAGTACTTCTTAGCCTCGATCATCATTGCTTGTTTCCTCATGTCGATGGGAAACAAGCCTAAAGCGTAGGTTCCTATTATTCTTGAGAGTCTTTCTTTAACATGATAAACCAGCGCCCATCGGAAATACAAACTCGCGTCTATCTTCTTGGCTGTGTTGATGGTCTACTTGATCGTAGCGTCTGTGCTATGCGGGATAGCAGCTGCCTCGCAAAGTGAGGGAGGGGTCGTACTGTTGAGTGTTGTTGTCACGTATGGAGGTGCGTCTTGCTTCCATTGCCAAAGAGGGGTGAGAGCGATGTACTGACGTTTGATGTCTCCTCGAACGCGAACGCGAACGTGAACGTGTAGTCTACGTCTTAAGCAGCCTCCTCGCCTTTGATCCATGGCATCTCGTGACGAGCTTCGTGCAGTATCTGCTACTGACGCCGACATACGTGTGCATATTGAGCATGTAAGTCAGCTCTATATTATTGGTGAGGTTCCGATGTCCTAACTGCCTATGTCAGATATGCATACTCGAATTTAGACGATGTGCGCATCATATTTCCTCCCATTCCACGCCTAACCCAGTGTTTCTTCACTGAGCACACAAATACAGATTTCGTGGGGCACTAAACAAGATGCAGTACCCGACGCGGACCTCGGAGCCGCCGTACAAGACTCCCATTCCCAAGTAGACATCAAGATGCTCGCCGAAGCTGCGGACGTGAACGGTATATACGAAGAAGCCCTCGATTCGTTACGGGCTGCCAAGTTTTCCGACGTCGATGCTGCACGGGGAGGTGCCAAAGCAAAGCCCGGCGTAGGGAAAGCGAACGAGCCCAAGGCGAAGAGTGAGAGGGAAAAGGAGCAGGCTGCGATCGATTATTATGCAGATGTGAGGACAAACGTGCTGCTGACGTGGGTGTTGTCGAATGTGAGTGGTGTTTGACTCTATTTCTTTGCCGATAATATCCTTGACGCTGGACGTCGTCGACAAACTAGGGTGTTCTCCTCCTTCTCATACTCTCTGGCACGGACTCATCGACTACGTTCGACCCAGACGTAGGTGTGTCGAGGAGTAAGGGGTATTTGATGTTCATCCTGGCATTCGCGGCCATCACGAACCTGGTGGTAGGTGCTTGGCTTTCTGTTCGCAGAGTCAGCTAACATATTGGTGACATCAAGCGCCTGGGAGGGTCGACGCTTTATCTTCTGACGAGGATCTTCACGCAGTGAACGGTCGAACACGCCAACTAATGGTCTCCGTCGATCAATATTCAATGATCACACATCCTTTTATGCATCGACTCATCCTTGGTCAACACCGTCGACTATAGTGGTACATCACATAACTAGATAAAGGGCCGAGCTTCGCCAGCAGGGACCTTGTTTACAATTGCAACGTTGAGAGGGTATTACTATCAAATATTGGACCACAGTTGCACACAGGCCCAGAGTTGCAAACTGCATTTCAGACAACAGCACACCACATCTTACATTACTTGTAGTACGGGTATCCATAATACGTTTGTTCACAAAAATCGGTGCAGTAGAAGCGCCTTTTGACCCACCGTGGGAAAGGAGGAAGATCCTGGGAGAACAGTCCCTAATATATCCAACCCTAAGTCGTTAGTATGGCAAGGTCGTCTTCGCCTCATCCATTTGCTGTTCATATCCTCAAAACCCAGCAATCAGCACCTGCAGGATTACCCACCTCATTGAAGAATTGATAGTCTTGGTTGATCTCCCCGCCTTCGCTGCGGTACAATGAAGATCTCGCAGAAATCGAGGAGGGCGGTCCAACCGGTGTGTCTTCACTCCCCAAATCTCTTTCACTTTTTTCGTATCTAATATCCCGTGGATAGCACCCTCAGGTAGCAGAGCTTATCTCAAAACTCGCAAACACCCTGAATGATGACATTGCTGACGTTCTTGCCGAAATCGAATCTTGGAAATGGCCACGATCCGATCTCAATTGTTGGGTCAAAGTTCTCGACAAATTCGACGCAATTCTTGAAGAGGCTATCCGCGACTATGATGTTGACAAGCTCCAACTCAACGCATTCACCCCAGCAACGAAGAAAACAATCTCTGAGATTCTCAGATTCGAGCGGTTGCTGCTCGAGAACTCAACAAACCGCAAAACCTTCAACTCCTATGACGTGCGGATCTTCACTTTGGCACTGTGTTGTGTTTCTGACCTTGTGGAATTTTCCACCCCAGCGGTTGATGAGCTTGCTGTTTACATCCGATCTGGACGTTTTGATTTTGGCGCTGAACCTCCTGCTACGCCCAGCCCAGCAGTACTCTGCACAACCCGCCGTTTCCGCCGCACTTAGCATCTCTACACCGCGCTTACTCTCCCTCTCGAAGCGGTGGCCTGGTTTACATGAACATGGTATCAGCCTCCTGCATCTTGCTACTCCGCATGGTGTACTCCAAGTCGACGCGCTCCCTGGCGAGGCTCGAGATGTAAGCTTTGTGTATTATAAATCTGATTCCAAAGAGAAAGAGCAGAAACTCGAAACTGGTGACGAGGCTTCTGAACTTCGCAAGCCTTCCGCCGCACCCACGAGTTCCAGCTCGGGGGCTATAAGCATCCACATCGACGAGGAGACCCTGAAGGCGAAGGACGTCATGGAAATATTAGGAGACATCCTCGATTTGCATCCGTTTTCCAACGACGACAAATTTGAGCTCCTTTGCCGCACGCGCGTAGCAAAAGCACTAGTAACAGGAAATGAAGTCATTCGGGGGAAGCTTGTCGTCGTTCGACTCTTGGCTATCGCCCTCTATGGCCACACTCACAGCGAGAGTCAAGCGGCGTCTTCACTCTTCTTGTATGAACCTGACCTTACGACTCACATAGCCGAGCTATTGCAGCTCGATCGTGGCATCTCCACTTCGATTCAAACAGCTGGTATCGCTGCTCTGGATTCCATTGCAAGGTACCGGAGCCGCATTCAGGACGTTCTAGGGGCTGTCAATGCAGGTGTCAACCATGGCATTTTGATGGCCCTTCTCCGGAAGACCATCCTCGAAGTCAGCAACCCTGAATCCAAGCTTCCGAATTCGTTTGTCGAAGCACTGTTAGCCTTTGTGACTTACCTCGCTCAGCATGCAGGAGGAGGAAACATGATTGTCGGCGCTGGTTTGGTGCCTCTCTTGGTGCAGATAGTCGAGAACAAGCTTGCACAGAGGTTGCAAATGGTGTCCAAGGCCATGCAGCTAGTGGACAATGTTCTGTACGGCTACTCCAACGCATTCCAGCTGTTCTCAAACGCAAGGGGTGTAGACGTCCTCGTAGAGAGAATCCAGGTATGGTTCTACGTTCTGTAGACTATCACCCTGTTTATTCCGTCACCATTGTAGCACGAAATTGATTTCGACATCACAATGTACGGCGACGAAACCCGTTCTCGTGATATCTTTGGATCGTACGGCGGGCTGCCTGTGGCTCGCGCAGCTGTCCTTAAGCACACGCTTCGGTCAATACACCGCATGATGCAGTCGAGCGGCACCTCAGAAGGCCTCCGCGGGTTGATTGATTCGACACTGTTGCAGTCTATCAAGAAGATCATGGAGTACAGGGGCTTGTTCGGACCCAGTGTCCTTCCGCTTGGTGAGTCCTTTGCGCATGTGAACAAGAATTAGAGATTGATGATGCTGTCAGCGATGAACATCATGGCGACATTCGTTCACAATGAGCCGACGTCCCTTCCTACTATTCAAGAGGCTGGATTACCTCAGGTGTTTTACCAGGCCATTGAAACTGGTGTGGAGCCAGTCATTGAAGTAGGTTGCGTCCGTGCAGTTGCTTTTCTCTTGTCTCATAATCAAATTTCCAGGTCATTCAAGCTATCCCAAACGCCATTGGTGCTCTGTGCCTCAACCAAGATGGGCAAGACGAACTCTCAGCCCGACCGAGCATAATCCCTGGCATATTTTCCATCTTTACGTCGGAGCGGCATCTTAAAGTCCTTCGTGACAAGGAGAACGCGGTCCTCATCGGCACATCTATTGACGAGCTTATCCGCCACCACCCCTCTTTAAAGATGCCGGTGTTCGAGGCTGCCAAGGCTACGCTGAGCAAGATCGAGGATTTGGGAAACGCGTTTACCATTCCAGAGGATAAGAAGGAGTGGTATGGATTATTGCCCATGCAGCCTGTTTTGAACAGTACAGAGGCCATGGAAGGAGTGGAGCCGGAAGCGAACGAGCCCCAGGGCGCTACAGAGTTTCCTTCTATTGGCCATGACGACTCATTGGGCGAAGACTCAGATCCTCCCACACAGAGGGACCACGACAACAACATTGTTATGTTTATCGACGTTATATGTAGGGTGAGTACCGATTGAATCATCGTTCGGAAACCTCTTTGACGGCTTGCTGTCCAGTTTCTGGAGGGCCTTTTCCAACATCCCCAACACTGTAAAGATTTCATTCGCAATGCGGACGGACTCGACCGCGTTGGAAGGCTCACCGGTCTGCCTTGCCTTCCGTATGACTACGCAAACAGCGTGGCGTCCGATTCGATCGTCCAAGTCATCCGAACCATGGCTGAGATTGGTCCGAACGAGGCACTCTTCTACCTTTCGAAGCTCGTCGGCGCGTCGCTCGCGCAGACAGAAGAATTCTGGAAAGGGATTCGGCCAGAATCGAAGCTCGCCCCGATGCTGGAAATCAGTGAGGATGATGTCTTTGAAACCAATCAGCGTTTCCGGAGCCTTGTTGTTCTGCACATCCGTATCACATTGATGGCGGACGTATTTTCCACCGCTGGCTATGCCCATGGACGGTCTGCCGTGGGCTTGTTGCAGACGCTGATGTCGGACCCTCCCAAGGTTGTAATGGACATGGGTGCGCTGCACCGCGCATCTATCTGGGAGAACATTCTCTTCAAGGCACATATAGTCTCCAAAGGCATTGAGCTTGGTAACACTGGGCATGGATCGCCTCTCGAGAGGTCGCCTAGCCATGTTTCAGTGTCCCTCCCCGAGACAATAGGTTCTGGCGTAGTCACCAATGGCGCTGCACCAGATACGTCGGGGGCCAGGTCTTCGTCGGCGTCTGCCTTTCCCCTGAGGAAGGAAACTGTCAGAGATAAGAACGCAAAAGCTCTTAAGCACCTTACCCATGGGCTTCCGAGCGCCCTTGCGCCCTTCTTCCAGGGTATTTATTATACACTCTTGAACTGTCTTGTAGTTTGCTGATCCGATGGTTAACAGCTATCGTCAAGTTGTTCTATGCCAGGAGGAACCCCGATCCCGTGCAAAAGCAACAGATTCTGAGCACCTCAGACGTGATCGCAGGCATCATGCTTGATCATCTCAAGACGGAGATCACTGGTGAGGAATCTTACTGAGAGTAATCGTCCAGTACAGTCATTGATTATTGTGGGCAGGTGACAGGATACATCGTCTCGACTGCTATAGCGTCTTGCTTAGCCTCATGACGGTCTTGCTGGTTGATGGTGAGCGGGTCGGTTGCATTGCTTACTGCATGACTCACCTCGAGTCACTAGAACGCACCATGCAAAATACATTACACACAGCACTGCTCCTCTCATTCCACCGCGCAGGGGGCTTGAAAGCGATTTTCGACATTTGTCACGAGTTTTCCAACACTATCGAGAGCGTTTCAAATCTTAACCCTGAGGATCGCTCCGAGTTGATGGTGCAAGAATTGGTCCATGCACAAGGGGGTTTGAAAGTTGCCTTACACCTGCTTGGCCCTCTTTTATCCTCGAAACCTCTTTTTGAGTCCGGGCAGACGATCCTTGTGCTGACCCGAGACAAGAATGACACAGACCCTGACTACTTCGAACCTCACCACTTCCTCGTCAGCCTCCGTCTTGCAAGCGTTCCTGTTCTTCGAAGAATCTGGGAATCTTCGTGGCTCCGCTCGGCGCCTCTCACTCTTGTCAAATCTATCGTCCAGCTCGTACTTGAGCTGACTGCTGCAGAGAACGAAGAACCGAAGGGAGAGGCGCCCGGTGAGGGCCCTCCAGGGGCAGGCTCAGCCATCGGTATCGCTGCCGGTCTGCACATGCGCAACATTGGACCCGACGAGAACCGTATCCAGCAATTAACAGACATGGGTTTCCCGCGATCCGCTGCTGAGCGTGCACTGGCACGTACTCATAACAACGTCACCGCAGCGACGGACTTGCTCCTCTCTCATCCTTTCCCCCTTCCTGCAGATACTGACCCAGAACCAGAAGTGCAATACAATGATGCCGGTGCAGGGCCGGAGCCACCCGTGGAACCTGCTGGCGATGACGCTGAGGAAACAATCACGCAAGATGAAGAGATGGACTCGGAGGAGGTTTCTTCGCCTGCTTCACCCGACGTCCCAGTGGCACCAGTTCTTTCTCAACCAGGCAGGAACTTCGAGGAATTGCGCCAGGAATTGGATGTAGCCCGGGAGCCACTCAGGACTGGGTTGACTCGACAAGCATTACTGCTTGTTGATGAACACCCCTCTTTGATCTTCGAGGTGCACAAGGCTTTCTTACGTCCATCTCCAGATCTTCAGGTGCTCTCCATTCGCGCTCTGGTTGACGACATAAAGGAATACTCTCCTGGCGCATTGGGCGTGCGAGAGGAACCTCTTGTGACGCGGTGCAGGCTGCTAGCGCTTGTGCTGTCTGAGTGTCCCACTCTCGAGTCTAGCATCGGACGCAACCTCATGGACTCTCTGCTTGCATTGCTCCCCTCGAATTCGATTACGATGGAGCCAGATCACAGCACGTCGAAATGGCTTGCATCACATCTCTTGGTTACCGAGGCTTTACTCAACATTGGTGATCAACCTGTTCCAATCGTCCTGCCGAAAGAAGGCGATCCTATCGTATCTCAGGATCTCAAGCTTGGCCCTTCATACACTAATGCGCGACCCATCATCTTCGAATTTTGCGTTCGTTTACTTGGGTTGAAGAACCTACCTCGTGACGAGTTCTTGGCGACCCTACGTCTGCTAGTCGTGCTTTCGCGCGATTACGAGGTTGCTTGCGAATTTATCAAGCGCGATGGCATTCCTTTGATATTCAACCATCTCAAGGCCCACGGTGGGGCTGGCAGCTACTCATACATCGCCATTATCCTCCGACATGTTGCGGAGGATATCAACACTTTGCAGGGCATTATGCGCCAGGAAATCAAGCGTTTCCTCTCTCAGCCACGCACGAGGGTTGTCGACGTTTCTGGCTTCGTTCGCAATTGCAGTGCAATTGCTCTCAGGAATCCCGAATTATTCGTTGAGATCTCGCAGTCGATTTGTCAGCTCCAACAACCTCACTCCGTAATTCAGCATGTCAGTCTGAAGCCCGATGTATCGGAGGAATTTTCAGCGTCCAAGGAGGAGAGCTCTGCGAAGCATTCCGACATGCCAGTCGATTTCCCACTAGATGCCCCGCATGACCCATCAAATGAGGCGTTGGAATCTATGGTTCACTTCCTCATAGGCGACCTGATGAAGACCTACAGGGCACCAACCGAGCCTTCCACAAACACACCTGCATCTCAATCGAGTAAACACCATGCAACCGAAGCCACACCTGCAGAGAAAGCAGCACAAGCATCGACGGCTCACTCCGACACATCTAGCGAGCCAGAACGATATGCCCAGTGCTGTTTCCTCATGCAGTGTCTCACAGAGCTTCTGTTTTCCTACGAGTCATGCAAAGTCGCGTTTCTGTCATACAGTCCCAAGAAGCAACGCCCTCAGACACCCTCCAAAGACCTCGGCATCAAGCACAGATCGGCTGTCCTCCAGTTTTTCCTCTCTGAACTTGTCACATACGGTACCATTTCTACACAGCTTGATGCTTCCGCGAAGTCGCGGCTGAACCTTTGCACTTGGGCCATGTCCGTCATTGTAGCCCTTTGCGTTGACATCTCCGCAGGAGCCGAATCCAAGGAAGTTTCTGCAGACCTTGTGTCGGTTCGCAAATTTGTCCTCGAGGCTGTTAGCAAGGCGATCAAAGAGATGTCACCCTCGGAAAGTATGGAAGCTACATATGGCCGCCTCCTTGCCCTAGCAGATTTGTGTCATCGCTTGTTGAGTGTGCGCTTCAACAATGGTCCTAGGAAACCACAAGATGAAAGCACCACCCATGTTGCGAAGATCATGTTGGAGAAGAATTTTGTTGCCACTTTGACGAGCGCCCTTGGCGAGGTCGACCTCAACTTCCCAAATATTCGTGGCGTGGTTGCATCTGTCCTCCGGCCGTTGGAAAACCTGTGAGTTGTCTCGTGTATTATCAGGAAACCCAAAAAAAATTGACCACGTGCCAAGTTCCCGAGTTGCGATCAAGATGAGTCGGGCTTCAGAAAAATTAAAGGATGGTACAGAGGGTAAGGCAGAGAGCTCTGACTCAATGTCAGAGGACGAAGAAGAGGAAGAAGACATTGATGCTGACGATGTCAGGCGTGAGGAGACTCCGGATCTATACCGCCACTCAGCTCTGGGCATGTGCGTGTTTCATATCATGTTCCATACTATGCTCCTTTCTCAACGACTTCGATGGTTTAGGTTTGGAGGAGTAAGCGTGGTAACACGTTTTCCAATTAAGACTCATGTGTTTTGTTTTTCAGGAGATGGAGGATGTTCACTATCCCCAAGATGACGAGATGGATGAAGGGGACGAAGACGAGGAAGAAGATGTTGATATGGAGTATGGAGACGAAACCGATAGCGAGGCAACTTCCAACTCCGACGAAGAAATTGATGCAGAGGAAGAAGATGCTGAAGACGAAGACGGGTCCCGTGGTGATGGGTGGCGGGATGCAGACGAAGAGTATGAAGAAGAGGATTTGATTGAAAACGACGAAGACGCGGAAGGAGGTGTCACTGCAGTCACTGGCGCCGATCAGGACCTTGACGAGGATATCATGTGGCAGGTTTGTCCAATCTCATCTTTCCATTGCAGCCTCGGCTTAGCCCAGCAATACGTCATAGGACATTCGTGACCAAGGGGACGCAGAAGACGAAATTGGCGACGAAGGCGAAGAGGATGCGGAGGGTGGAGGTGAGCGTACATCCATATGGTCCTCGTCACTAACGCTGAGCCCAATACAGCACATGTTAATGCAACCCATGCAGAGCAAGAAGACGAGCCGGACATGTCTGATGACGAAGAGTACGAAAATCAATAGCTCTTCGCTAGTTCACTGCTGAGTGTTGAGTAGATTCCGAGGGGATGTCCCTGTTACCGACGCCCGGGATGTTCCCCCTATGGGCATCCCGCACGATGAGGTCTTCGCCTATGCTGAGGCTTATGAAGTTGATGGGATTGAAATCGACGGAAGAGAGCTAAACCCGTTCGGCTCTCGCAGACTTCGTGCAGGTATGTGGCTGTTAGCTCAACCAAACTGGGTTGATGCCTATGTATTGTTCCAATCAGGCGGCGGGGACATGCAGGTTTTCGGAAGAACTCGAAATGTACCCTCCGCACCGACTGAAGCTACGGTCCACCCTTTACTTCTCGATGCATCGGCAGGTGGCAATCGCACGTTAGCAGCACTCTCCCGTGGTATTAGACGCCAGCAGCGAGGAAACGGCAACAACATTCAGACTGAGCTTATCCAATCCATCGAAGACATCATAGGAGGAGATGCGGTCCAAGTCTTTCAGCACATTGTCAACCGTCCTGGTGGTACCCGCGAAGCAATTCGCGTCGACGTTGCTCCAGGCCCTTTGGCTGGTTTGGAGCATGGCATGATGCATTTACACAGGTTCGCAGGCGCATCTTCTGGAACTGCCCGAACAGAACGCATCCCTCGGCAAGGTGACAGCACCCGTGGTTTTGATCCCCTCCTCACGGTGCAGCGATGGGCTGAAGAGGCGAAGATTGTCGATGGCAAACATGTTTCAGAGCGAGCCAACCGGCTAGGCAACCACATTGCACTTGCGTTATTACCGGCTGCCATTGAGATGGCAAAAGTTAGGGAGGAGCAACGGCGACAAGCACAGTTGAAGGCAGCAGAGGACGAAACTAAACAGCATGAGGCTGAGCGCCTAGCAGCTGCAGAAGCTGAGGCAACCACAGATGCGCAGGCAAAAGACGAAGAAGCCACGACCCCTCCTGTGCCCCCCGTATCTACGACCCATGATTCAACAGAAGTCGTCCCTATCACAGACCCGACGGTCGCGGACGTTGAGATGCCCGATGGGCCTGACGTTCCTTCACCCGAACCAACCAGTATATCTGGCCCTGAACGGGAAGAGCGCTCTGGAGAGGCTGAACCTTCAAGTTCTCTGGCAGGTCCATCTCAGGCAGCGGAGAGAGTCACCGTCGTCATCCATGGCAGCGAAGTCGACATCACGGATATGGGTATTGACCCGACGTTCTTGGAAGCATTGCCTGACGATATCCGAGAGGAAGTCATCAATCAACACGTTCGCGACCAGCGGGCTGCGAGAATAGAGCGACCCGCTGACTCTCAAATCAGCCCCGAGTTCCTTGACGCCCTACCCCCCGAAATACGTGCGGAGCTCATACAGCAAGAAAGGCTGGAGCAAGTCAGACAGACGCAGCCAGTGGCATCGAATGACAACTCCGTACCCGGCGTTGCAGCAGATATTGATCCGGCCAGCTTCATAGCTAGTCTCGATCCGCAGCTCCGACAGGTCGTTCTTCTGGACTCAGATGAGGGTCTCCTGCAAACTCTGCCGTCGTACATGATTGCCGAAGCAGGCGTCTATCGTGAAGAGGCTCAACCGCCGCACAGGTATACGTATGCAGCGCGCGGTCACAGGGCGACATCTTCTCGGACTGTTTCAACCCGTAAGCCCCCTGCACCACGAGATGCTATCCAACTTCTCGATAAAACTGGAGTGTCCACTCTGGTCCGCCTCCTCTTCTTCCCCCAAGTTTTGAAGAAGAACCTTCTCTTCAAGGTTCTGGTTAACATCTGCGAAAATGCCAAGACCAGGACAGAGCTATTCAATCTCCTGCTCAGCATACTCCAAAGTGGGCCTGGTGACCTCGCTGCCGTAGACAGAAGCTTCGCCCAGATGACGACTCGCACTCCGAAACCGTCAAGTCAACAAACACCCAAGGTGCACGGCAAGCAGAAGGCGCCTGAACTTGGCATTTCAACGGCTCTTGTCAAACTCCAGAACGAATCAGTCCCGGATCTGGTCGCCCAGCGCTGTCTGGAAGCACTAACGTATATAGTCAGCGCTAATGAGTTATCATCGCTCTTCTTTTTGACCGAACACGAGTTGCCTGCCGGACTCAGGAAAGTGACGACGAAAAAGGGCAAAGGCAAGGAGAAACAAGCACCCCAAACGCTTTTCCCTATCGTACTTCTCCTCGGTCTCTTGGACCGGCAGTCCCTACTCAAAACACCTTCGATCATGGATTCGGTCGTTTCTTTACTCTCCACTGTCACGAAGCCCCTGGTAAGCCTGAAGTCCGAAAAGAAGGAACCTGCCTCAGAAGCATCATCGACTGCCCCCGGCGAGTTGGCTCCCGACGCATCCGCGACATCCCCGGTACCTACTTCCACTGGTGCAGTATCGGGTCAGGAACCTGGCGCTGCTGCGGGAGCGGGAGAGCAGATCAAGAGCGAGAATACACCAGGCGAACAAACTGGTGACAGGATTTTGCTAGCCAGCCCTCCCCAAGTGCCGCACTCCGTGCTACGCCTCATCGTCAATATCTTGACCATCGGCGAGTGCTCTGCACGCACGTTCCAGCAATCGTTGACGCTTATCCAAAACATGTCGCATATTCCTGATGCTCGAGACGTGGTTGCGCAAGAGCTCAAGACCAAAGCTCAAGACTGTGGCCAGAACGTCCTTGCTGACCTCAATCATCTGTGGGCAGCCCTCCAGAATCCTACTCAGGACATTCTTGCTTCCTCCGTTGCACCCAAGTTCTCTTCACCCTCATCTGATCAGACTAAACTCCTGCGTATCCTGAAGACACTGGATTACATGCACACCCCTCGTTTTGTGGGGCCCCTTACCGACGAGGCACGCAAGAGCCAAGATGCCGAGAAAGTGCAAAATATCTACGAATCCTTCCGGTTCACTCCGCTCTGGAGGCGCCTCGGGGACTGTCTTGCGACAATTGAGGTCCAGCTTGATATAGAGCACATTGCTACTGTCCTTTTGCCCTTGATTGAAGCTCTGATGGTTGTTTGCAAGTACGTGGGGCCAAAGTCGACTGCTGGAGCTGCAGCACGGACATTGCGGTCATCTGCATCCCCGAGATCTCCTACGACTGCCAGAGAGTCGATGGAAGACCTCTTTGTCACTTTCACTGATGCTCACAGAAAGATCCTAAATGTCATGGTCCGCAACAACCCCTCCCTAATGAGCGGATCGTTCTCGCTCTTGGTTCACAACCCACGTGTCTTGGACTTCGACAACAAGCGGAACTACTTTACGCAGCAGCTCCACCGCCGACCTCAATCACGCGAACATTATGGCACGCTACAGCTCAATGTCCGCCGAGCACGCGTATTTGAGGACAGTTTCCAATACCTCCAAAGGAAGACCGGCGACCAGATCAAGTACGGCAAGCTTAGCGTCCGATTCTACGATGAAGAAGGAGTTGACGCTGGTGGTGTTACGAGAGAATGGTTCCAAATCCTCGCCCGCCAGATGTTTGACCCCAACAATGCGCTCTTCCAGCCATGTGCCGCTGACAGGCTTACCTACCAACCTAACAAGAACTCCTGGGTCAATCCAGAGCATCTCTCGTTCTTCAAGTTTGTAGGCCGGGTGATCGGGAAGGCCATCTACGATGGACGACTCCTGGATGCATACTTTGCAAAGAGTTTGTATAGACAATTGCTTGGCAAGCAGGTTGATTATCGGGACGTTGAGTGGGTAGATCCAGAGTACTACAACTCGCTCTGCTGGATCCTAGAAAACGATCCCACGCCATTGGAGCTGACGTTTAGTGTTGAAGCTGACGAGGTTTGTTGCTGGTTGGTATGTCCAAGTTTTCGGGTCATTAAAGCATCTTTAGTTCGGAAGGAATCGTATCTTCAAGCTCAAACCAGGAGGCGAATCCATCCCTGTCACACAAGAAAACAAGCGGGAGTTCGTGCAGCTCTCTGCCAATTTCCGTTTATATTCGTCCATCAGTGAGCAGATTGGGAATCTTGTTGCCGGGTTCCAGGAAATCATTCCCAATGACCTCATTACTATCGTGAGTCGCTGAGCTGTCTGTTTCGTGCTCACTCATTGATAATGTCTTTAGTTTAACGAGCAAGAACTTGAACTTCTCATATCCGGCACACCCGATATCGACGTGGATGAGTGGAGAGCCGCAACTGAGTATAATGGGTACACCAGTTCCGACCCTGTCATTGTGTGGTGGTGGAGAGCTCTGAAG
This sequence comes from Paxillus rubicundulus Ve08.2h10, assembly GCA_000827395.1. Lineage (NCBI taxonomy): Eukaryota > Fungi > Basidiomycota > Agaricomycetes > Boletales > Paxillaceae > Paxillus > Paxillus rubicundulus. The sequence goes on along the minus strand of KN824828.1, from coordinate 61,938 downwards.
TCGTTTAATCGCGAGGAGAGAGCCAAGGTCTTGAGCTTCGCGACAGGTACTTCGCGGGTACCTCTCAACGGCTTCGTCGATCTTCAGGGGGTCCAAGGTGTCCAGAGGTTCTCGATTCATCGTGCGTACGGCGACCCCGATCGACTTCCTCAGGCCCATACTTGTAAGTTTCTTGCTTATATGGGTTCTTCGCTGTCCTGATGGTCGTGGCATCAGGTTTCAACCAGATCGACTTGCCGCAATACTCTTCGTACGAAATGCTTCGGCAACAGCTATTACTGGCCATCAACGAAGGAGGAGAAGGCTTTGGATTCGCATGAAATACACACCTCTGTTACTTACCAATCGTGGTTAGAGTGAACCACCAGTCATGTAGAAGCATCACAATTGTATATACATTTCGCATAGTTTGACGGTTTTTCTATCACTACGCAGATCCGGGTGACATTAGCCGGTTCTCCGGGACGCCATCACCCCAGACTCAGGCTCGAGTTACCAGTTCGCGGCTGTCTGTGGCCTTTTGTCCTGAACGCACACGACGAGCACTTGTCTCATAACTTTGACGACAACGGAGCGGTCTGCAGCCATGAGGGCTTATGTTGTTAAAGAGTGGACACACCCATCCAAACTCACCCTCGTACATGATGCCCCAGAACCTGTGCCCGGGGCAGAGGAAGTCATCGTGGACATATATTCTGCAGCCCTCAACTTCTTCGATGTCAGTATTTCACTCGCACATATGCGAACAAACCCCAACATTAGCACCGCAGATCCTACAAGCCCAGGGTAAATACCAGGTAAAACCGCCTTTCCCATTCACCCTTGGCGCCGAATTCGCTGGCAAGATCGCGAGCAATTCTCCCATCCCAAAGAGCTGTCCCTTCAAGCCTGGAGATAGAGTATTCGGTAGCGCTCAGGGTGCCTTTGCGGACCAAATAGCGGTGAAGTGGACGGCAGTCATGCCGCTTCCAGACAACCTCACTTTTGAGCAGGGGGCAGGTGCGTCTCGTTCCTGTCGGCGCTGTATTACAATCGTATCTACCCAAGACGAAATCCAGGTCTTTACATCACGTGGCCCACAAGCTACGAAGCGTTGGTCGGTCGAGCAGAATTGAAGCCAGGTTGAGCAGATCATCTTCTCCATCCTGCTAAAGTTATGGCTGATTTACCATACGACCTAGGCGAGACTGTCCTTGTAAATGCGGCGGCAGGGGGCGTCGGGATCGCTGCTGTGCAACTAGTCAAAGGTTACCTTACGGATCTCAGGTCTTTCCATGCACTCAACAATTCTACAGCTCTGGGTGGTAGAGTTATCGCTGCCGCTGGCTCGCAGTCCAAATTGGACATATGCAGGCTGTACGGCGGCGCAGATTACGTTGTGGATTACACAAGCCCTGAATGGCAAAATAAAGTACTGCAAATTACTGGTGGTAAAGGCGTGGACGTGGTATACGATCCTCTAGGCCGGATCCAGGGCACGTCGGGACACTCCTGGCTCCTCTTACCGTCCTCACTTTCTTTTAGATTCATTAAAGTGCATAGCATTCAAAGGAAGGGCTCTGGTGATTGGTTTTGCTGCAGGCCTGATAGAGAAGGCAAGTCATGACTTGATGTTACCTCTGTTGGGCCGCTGACTCTAATTGTTAGTTACCCATGAATTTGGTTCTGCTTAAAAATATCAGCATTATGGGCGTACATTGGGGACTATATACAAGTGCGTCTTTAGATCATGTATTGTGGAATAAATGCTGAATTCGTCTGCTATTCAGGCAAAGAGCCCTCCCGGATTCCCGTAGTATGGGAGGAGCTGCTGGCGTTCGTGATCTATCCTTCAACGTCCCTCAATGATCAACTTATTGTCCCCCTAGCTTGTTCGCGTCCGGGAGAGTCAAGCCCGTGACTTACTCCACAGTGTACTCGCTAGAAAGTGCCATGTCCGGCTTGGGCGCTCTCGAGAGGAGAGAGACATGGGGTAAAGCGGTCGTGCGCGTTCGTGATGAAGACCGAAAGGCCGTGGCGAAGTTGTAGCGAGGGTTATCAGCATTATCTATCAGCTTGTTGTCTTGTAATTGCAATGTGCATCTGTGTTTTTCGTACTGTCTCCATCTTCCCCCGGTGTCCGGGGTCTGTTGAGGAAGTTGGTCAGCACTTGAACTTCAGCCTGAGGCTCGAAAAGTTCAGACAAACCTATTCGCTATGCAGTCCTACGAAGATACGGAACCTATCGTGCGGATACGCGACTTGAAGAAGGATCGGGTGAACTTCGTGCTAGAGAATGTTGACCTCGCGTGAGTTCAAGTTCGAGCATAAACCTCCGTCGACTACAACCCACCAACTGTAGATTCGCGAACTCGATTCGAAGAGTGGTCGTGGCAGACATACCGACTGTTGGTCTGTACTCCCTAGAGGGTCATGCGTACATCGCTGAAAGATGGAACAGCCATTGACATGGTCGAGATTCACACCAACACCACTGTTCTTCCAGACGAGTTCATTGCCCATCGTCTCGGCATGATTCCTCTTTCTAGTGCAAACTGCGACGAAGGCATGCGCTACACTAGAGTATGTCCCCCCTCCTGTGCGTGTCAGGGGGGCATGAGGTCTGACCTATCTTGCCAACTCTCAGGATTGTACCTGCTTGGCTGGGTGCGGATACTGTGCGATCGAGTTAAGACTCGACGTTGTCTGCAACGATAACCGTACCATGGCCGTCACAAGTAATCACCTTGAGGTTGTAGAATTCACCTCAAATACTGGTACAACAGAGCCGTCGCAAGAGGGTGATGAGCTCACGAAACGGGCGGAAGGCTTTGGGCACCCAGTGGGAAAGAGTAGGTCGCCCGGTTGTCGTTCAAAAAATCTGCATTTCCAATCGTTTTCTCGGCAGACGATCCGTCAGTGCACCCGGTCCTTATTTGTAAAATACGCAAAGGACAAGAATTGCGGTTGCGTTGTGTGGCAAAAAAGGTGAGCGACATGGAATCCACGGCGAGCATCTGACATAGTATCATGGCAGGGGATAGCAAAAGAACATGCAAAATGGTCGCCGTGTTCTGCTGTTGCCTTTGAATATGATCCTTACAACAAGCTGAGACATACGACATATTGGCACGAAACCGATGAACGGGCAGAATGGCCAGTAGGCGATAATGCGAAGGAAGAAGAACCACCGAGAGAAGATGAAGCATTCGACTTCAATGCAAAGCCCCGCAAATTTTATTATGAAGTTGAAACAGACGGAAGCTTAGGTCCGCAAGAAGTCATCATGAAGGTAGACGTAGCTTGGGCCGCCGAGTTTGCATTATCGCTGACTGTTAATTCGATTTTTGACGTTCAGGGTCTTGCGGAACTTCAGACAAAGCTCGCAAACCTGATTCTCGGCCTAAAAGCACCTTCTGAAGTGGAGATGATATCCGGAGGGATGGATTCTGGGGGAAATGCAACTACCAGTGGATGGGGCGCAGCTGGGGGAACAGGATGGGGGGGCTCATCGGCATCCGGTGCTGGATATGCCAGTCCAGCTGGCGGTGGATGGGGTGGTGGCACATCTTGGGGGGGCAGCACCAGCCCCGCTCAAAACAGTGGTGGAAGTACCACAGGTTGGGGCACTACTCCGGCGCCAAACACGGGGGCAAATTCAAGCTGGGGGACGAGTCCTGCTCAAAATGCGTGGGGCGGGAGCACCAGCCCGAGCGCAGGGGCTGGTAGTACGAGCAGTTGGGGTGCTCAACAAGGTTGGGCTAGTCCAAGTCCACAGGCTAACGGATGGAACCTGTGAGAACGGTCTACGTGCCGTTCAGTTTTACTATCCCTTGCAATGCATTCGGCAGCACACACCAGTCGGCAGTTTTGAAAAATACACCACTTCCTCACAAATTTTCATCTGTCCCCTACCATACACATGGTCTAGCACTAGAACGAAACTACTGTGAGCTTGAATGAAGCCAATCCGTGGAGAAATGAGTGAGATCGTTGAAAACCTGCGTGTCACGCTAGATGCTCACACCGTTGTCACCTGCCGAAGCGATGCCGCAGCTGAGCTTGAAGTGTTTGTGCCACTGGCCCCTGCTATTTCAGTGACCTGCTGGCACACCATCGCTGAAGCGCTGACGCTCGCCATCTCACACTCTAGCTTGAACTTGACAACGTGAAGAAGAGGAAAAACCCACGGAGGTCTGTGGGGCTACAGGCAAGGTTTGTCATCCTTGAAAAGTACTCATGAAAACATAGTTCTTTTGGAGGACCGAATTTGAGAAGAACGAGCTGGAGCGGTGCGAGAAGGAGCAGGCAGACGCACTGAAGCAGGCCAAACGCAAGGCAGACGACAAAGCACATCTCAACACAAATCAAATGCAACATCAGAAGCAGAACATTCGATGCGCTCGTGTCAACGTTCCGTTGCAAAGACGCAGATGTCACACTCGCTGGGGCACTCGGTATCTCACGAGACGCAACAGTCGAAGAGCCCAAGACAAAAATCCATGAATACCTTGCCGATCACACGCACATCGCCGACAATTCCCAACATCCACGATTTGCCGCACTCTTCAACAGCGGGGGGAAATCAGAAACCTGCACCTGACTGCAATACTCGTGGTTTTCAATCCTGACTCTCTACGGCCGCATTCGCCACTGCTTCTACATTACCATCCGTCGTCTCGAGGCGCCCCGAACGGACGAGTTTTTTTACGACATAAATATTCCCCCCCTCTCGCAACAGCAACACAATACTCACTATAACACATACCTAGACTCTTCAGGGCCTTCACATCATCCAATGTAGACAAGCAGTCCGACTTTGCCAGTGTACATGCATCACTTCAACCACTGGTCTAATACCTATTGATGTCTTGTCACGACCGACCGCCGTTTGAACACTGCTGAGCATGCGCCGAGCGGAGCCAGATTCGGCATGCGTGATTTTGTGTGACGCATCGTGACATTTGAGTGACCGCCGACTGCTTTGTGTTGCCGACTGCATTTTAAGGGATAGTATCACCCTAACATTCAAACATACTTTTAGGTAACCAGGCTCAAATCCTCTGATTGATAATATGTTAAGCTGACGCCGGGTCGGCAAACCCCTGCTCAATGAACGGACGTGGTTTTGAATGGCAAGATCTTGGTAAGTACATGGGAACCAGATCTCGCTGCTGTCACCTGATTCGGAGGTAAAGACATGCAAGGACTTTCTCTGGGTCTGGGGGTGCCTCGCAATGTGATAGGCTGATTGCTCGATAACATATCCCTGCAAGGGTGGAGCGTGTGTATGATCTGCGTCTAAAAGGTCATCGTGCGAAGAGGCCTCCCCTACCAGTGATGACCCGATGTGTTAGAGCCATCAGACCTCTGCCTCATCGTCCGAGTCTGGACTTTGGCCCAGGGGCTACGTCTATGAAAAGAACGGTCCGTTTTGAGCAGTCACTATTGCGGGCAGGAGGAACATCGGTGATCTTCAACACGTGGTGCATGACAGTGAACGTTCAATGTTCAACGTTCAACCCTGAGGCCTGAGGCCTGAGCCCTTGACTGACTTTCCGTTTTTTAAATGGTGACAACGTGGTAGATGGTGTCGAGTATGCATGAACGCTATGAGTGCAGAGATAAACAACCTGTCGGGATCCAAGCTTGGAGCTCGAACTTGGAGCCGAAGGGCAGGGAATCAGCGTCCACGATTTTATTTGGACGAGTCTGCGACCAGCTTCGACGACAGGTACCCTCACTTCTCCCTACAAACGTCAGTCAGAAAATTGACGTGGAGATTTAGGGTCGGAAACCAGACAATATTGAACGACAAAGCTGTGGACAAACAAGGCGAAATAAAAGACGACGGCCTTGGCAAACATCACTGGTGTACGATAGTGTTCATACGAATAAATGTGACAGAGTCCGCGGAACAGCGGCAACAGAATGCAGATAGAGATGCCCGGCCAGCTGGTACGCGCATCCTTGACACGTCTCGAGTCCATGGTGAATGATACCTGACCAGTAGTTGATCCGACTAGGGGGAGACGTACTGTTGATCACAGTTGGACAACTACAGTGAGCACAGCCGGGTGAGAATCACACCGTTGGCATGGCGGTACTCTGTTGTAGTACTGAGTGAAATTTCTCCCCATCCCACGAAGGAATGTCCCAGGTCACCAGAGTCTGGCGCTGCTCGAATTACACCAGGCACATACATACAGCTGTTGATCGAACCGTATTTCATTACAACAATCAGAATAGAGAATTTGACTTGGGATTGTTCTCCGTTTTCTGATGGATTAAGGAGTCAGAAGAGTTCCGGAACCGATATAATAAGGCCCTGAAGGTAGGGTGGGGGAACGGCGGGGGAAAGAGCGATCGCAGATGTTCCCGCGCAAAGAGTTCCGTGTGAAGAACGAAGCTTTGGCGCCCTCTGTCAACCGATGAGAATATTGGCGAACACTTGCTTGACCGATCCCCCTGTTGAATGCGTGGTCGGATCTCTATATATGTGCAGAAAGGGAGGGGTTTGAATAATGAGAGGTCTGTGTCAGGGATAGGTCAGAGGTACCAGAGGCCTGCGCTCAACCAGTATGAGGTGCATGTGACGAACCGACGCTCACAGTAGCATTGATGGTGTTGGGAACGACTGATTGCGAGTCGTTTCTGTTCGTTCCTACGATGTCAGGTTTCAAAAGGAGGCACGCAGCCGGCGGCCTGAAGCGCCACGATGGCATCCCCGTAAATAAACCAGGAATTGACGAGGTGGGCCGAGATCTGGGCCGTACCTTTTCAGCATCTCAGTTGTCTCCGCGGAGAGTCGTTATACTTTCTAGAAAACAGGTGAGTATAGGTCCGGAATTCAGCAGAGTTAAACGTCGAACCACAAATGTCGTTGTGATGGTGGCCCATTACAGGCTAGCGTGCATCATCCTATCCGGGGATAGGATCTTCAAGGTCGTGGGCAGGGCCTACTAACTAGCGATATAGCAAGGCAGACGCCAGAGATGGCATTTGGAGAACATTGGCAGCGCTGGGGGACTGGTTAAGCCAACGGGTGCATATGATGTGCACATGCTAAGATAGCCGGATGGCCCTTCGTATATGCATACCTCTGAAAGAACAATCGTAACAGACTTGAAAGCTTGAAGTCAAGTTAGCTCGGTTGCGGTGACAGACATCATGTCGATTACCCCCGTCAGGACGTGAACAATTATACAATTTTGTCAAGCACAGGAAGGCCGACATTACTTGTTACGCCAATAGCTTTGACGAACCAACATATAACGGTGCTGTCCTTGACCATGGCCAGGCAAGCAAGGAGCAGACACGAGGGTGGTGACCCGGGAAACCTTCTCCGCCCGCTGCTGAGGTCACAGACGAAGGCTCTCATTAACTGTTAGATACTGAATCGTGTAATTCGAATGGCATGCAGTCCCACGGCCAGTCAAATGAGACGGGGAACCACCTGCCGTGAATCAATGGTGCTGTTCTAGAAAATCTAACGACCTTTCGAAAAGCTTCGAGGGAACGTAAGATGGAGAAGAACGTGTTGATAGGTTCGACTGCCTGCCAAATGTAGGATACATTCTTGTTTGGAGAGTCATTACAAGGTACTATCGATACGGGGACTCTTCAGCATTATTTCTAGTCAACTTGTGTGCCTTGGAGGCATGTGCGACAACCAGGTGCTATGAAAATACCGAGCATCAGGAATAGGCTAACCTGAATTCAGCTACAATTGCTAACATTGGGATCCTAGATCCCTCAATGTGAATTATAATTGAACGAACGTTTGTTTCATTGGCTGATGGTGTTTTGGTGGCTACTCGCCAGCGGTGGAGTTTCCCCCTTGTACGGATCCAACATATTAAGTTGCGCAGACGCGGTGGCCGAGGACTCGTAAGGATAATCCGTTATTTTATTTTGTCATTATTTATTTTCATCACTGGCAGCAAACTCGTCCGCGACACTGGTCAATGACCATCCACCATAGCCGAACAAGCCTGGAAATGAAAGGAAAAAAACCTGGTGCGTGACCTCGGACTGCACAATGACTCATTTGTCAGGCCTGTTCAGGCGCGACACGTCGACACCGTCAAGTTCGGAGCTCTCCTCGGCGGAGCGAGCTCCACCATACCAGCCTTGAGGTTGGACTGCGGCAACACAACAGAGCATCAGCAATCCAAAAATGCGAAAAAGGCTTATAAATGTTTGGAAACTGACCCACTTTGGGTATGGTACAGGTACATGGCCCGCTAACCCTCGCTTTAGAGTCGCTAAAGGCTTGTGGGAGACTTGCAAAGTGCAGTGCAGCAGTAACGTTACTCGACCACCTTGCAGATGCGAGTCCCTCTGCACTAAACCACTAGCATTGACAACAACGCCAGTTCATCTTACACGTGTCACACGATGGGCGTTACAACTAGGACCATTGTTTTAAAAATCGGCCTATCATTGTCTTGGCAGCGCTAAGCTCATAGACGGGGCCACAACGAGGCTTGATTGGCAGGCCAAACTCGGGTCATTCCTGTGCGATTCGTCACGGCACAAAATAGGCCGCATTTATGATAGTATATCTGATCGTTGACCAAGGTTGCTTCCTGCAACGAACATTACCACGCCCACGTTCGTATTCTGATCTTTCCCAAAGTTTATGGGAAGATTAACTCGGGGTTTGTCTCTTTCCCCTCGTCTCTTGTCCCTGACTAAGACTGACTTTAGCTTCCTCGCGCCGTGTGAGCGATTCCTTTACCTTGATCACGTATCACTCTCTGTTACCGAACGCCAAGACAAAGCTCACTCACTAGCCTACAAATATCCAGGTTTTTACCCTCATACATATCACTCTAACTTTCCCATTTACCCTACCCCTCCATCATGGCAACAGAACTCAAAGCTATCCGCAAGAAGCGGGCTGCTCCTGACACTACCTCTTCCAATCCCGCACCTGACGGTGATCATCGCAAACGTCGTCGTAACCGTACCACCCAATCATGTCTCAATTGCCATACATCCAAACGGATGGTGAGTCTGCTGGGACTAGAGCTCATACAATTGTTCTAACACACATGTTTTCCATCCAGTGCGATCGAAAGCGCCCTTGCGGTCGCTGTACGCAGCTGGGTCTCGTAAGTTGTTCCCCAGAAGTACGCGCGGGCTTATCGTAAGCTCAAATCATCTCAACAGACTGGGTTGTGCGTCTATGAAGTCGATGACCCTAGTCAGCGAAGCGACGCCCAGGATGAGAGCTCCCGACTTCGCAAGAGAGTCGCCGAGCTAGAAGGAGTCATTCGCGAGGTTGGTATCACGGCGATCATCCAGTGAAGCTTCTGAATAGTCTCCACAGTTGAAAAACAAACCTCATCCTCGTTGGGTGCAATCCGGCTCCAGCCCAAGTGAAGAGTTCGACAAGTGGCATGCGCGCGCTCAATCACGCCCTGTTTCGGAGGATTCTCCAACAGAGTCCCGAAACCAGTCGGGTCTATCTTCCCCCCTCCCAACAGATGTAAATGCCAATTCAAACGCAGAACCATCCGGCAAGAAACCCCCCCATGTTCACAACCAGCCTCTTCAGCAAAGCTATCGTCCCTCCTTGCCAGCATCGTCGTCGGACAGTTCTGCATCCAACCCAGCAACAACATGGTCGCCTTACCTTGGCATTCTTTCGCCTCTGAGTACTCCGTCATCTGCTATTATGACGCCTACGGATGAATACTCTCAAACGCAAGTCATGGTTGCTGGAGACCAACAGCTTTCCGGAGACTTTGATCTGGCATCCATATTTATGACATACCCTGGTCTGATGGGTTGTGACGAAGGCATGCAGCACATCGACCGTGGAATACGAGCTGATGTCGTCAACGAGCGTCACGACGACCCTTGTTTGACGAGGCACAGTCACGGACAATTTATCGATGGACATTGCGGCTGTCTCAACGAAGTCGCAAGCTACAATGTGGTGCTTGAATTATCACTTCGTTTGCGCAAGGCTGCAGATGTTCTCAGTCGTTCAGCGAACCACCGCTTCAGTAGCGGTTGCCTGCTCGACCAGAGAATAGCGGAGCTCGATACTCTTGCCACGTAGGTGGTCTGCCGAGATGATATAGATGCCCGACTGACGGTTTAGTAGTACGACTCTTGGTAACATGACAACTTCTCCCAATGACCTTGGTCAAGGGCCTATGCGCTCCCGGCCCAATACTGTACCGGGCGGAACGACAACCCAAACTTTTCCAGCAAGCGGATGTGTGCCAGCCGTTCCTGTGGCCACCATCTCCCCACGGACCCTACAAGGCATTCGGTCATGGGACATCATGTCGTCCGTTTCGGACTCATCTTCGGCTTGCGACGATTCATTCATGTCTTGGGAACCTCCACGCCGTGGCTAAACCTTTGGTATCTGCTGCTCAGTCGCGAATAATTTATTTTCTAACACTTCCCATCCATCTGCAATATATCAGCATCCATAGATGTACGAATTTTGTTTCAGCATACTATATACGACTCTTTATGGCTCCATTCTTGTATAGTAGGGAACAGGAAACCAAATACCCCACGCTGGCCGCCATCAGGAGTCTGAAAAAGAAAGCCTGACGTGGACGATCATGTCACTGAACCTTGGCGTGGATGCCTGGGCGATAAATGAATATTGAATATAATATTGAGCTGGGTCTCTGCTTTGCTTCCAGGCGCGTCCCACAAAGTCCCTTGATCAAGGCCTCGCATGGTGGAGTACCTGATTACCTAATTTTGACTACGGTGTGTGCCGCAGTGATGGGATACTATTTTATATAGGTCATGACCGTATCGTGAGGGTTTTTCCGTGGCAAAAACTACTCAAAAGGGTAACAATAATGTCATTGCAAGTAACCTGATATGGTCAGATTTTTGTCAGTGCTAGCACAGGGATGAACGAAGATACTGCATAAAATGAGTACTACTGTAGACTGTTACTGGTGCAATTTCCCAGAGACAGGTGCCACAGTGATGCCAACAACTGGCAGTGCTCCTGTCACTGATTGTTAAGTAACAGGTGAGGCGATGCTCAACAACGCCTCGGGAGGGTCGTTTGGGCCGGTGATGGGCAGGCTAACTGGCCGAAGCTCGGGGAAAGGTTGATTTCCCATCAATAGTGTAGAAATCATCTCGACTTCTGGCTTGATTTGTGACATTGGACAATGGTGGCTTCTACAAGCAGCGGAATGAGCCAATTGAATACGTCGGCTTGGCTAGGGCTTGAGCCACTTCTACTTACCAAAGGTTCGGTGGGTGCTGATGAAATGTCTATTCCCTGCATGAACTAGCACTGGGCACCACGACTGATCACTAGTCAAGGGGATGAGCACTGAGCGGAGACCTCGGGTCGGTCCCATCCAGGGGTTTCGTGACGTTATCCGGCTCCCGCGGCACCATGCCCTACCAGCCGCTGACTTGTCAGAGTTACCCCTTCCGCCTCAGATGCCCAAACCCGATTAGACGATTACGGGGTCAGGATCCCCGATCGAGTGGGTGGTGAATGCGGCCGCACGCAGTCTCACGAGAGTACAGCCTTTTTGATGCTAGCAACTCCTGGCGAAACCAATCGTTGGACCGGCGCCGATCGGACCACCCAGTGAGTGATTGATGTTCATATTGCCCTGGAGTCTGGGCTGGCACTAAAAGGAGACGAAAGCCTGGCAAAGCCCCTGTCTTGTGTCCTTCTATTCCCCCCCTGGTAACCCCTGCCCCAACAATGGACGTTTTCTGCGAGGAAAATCACTGGGAGCTTGCTGTGAACAGGCGTTTTCGCCTAACAGAAAACGTCATGGTGCATGGTCGATAATCCTCGAGGTGCCCAGCAATATTAATAGGGCATTGATGGTGCGTGCTGCGACGTGTCGATAAACCCCAAATCGCCTTCGAGGCAAGATCCCACGAACGACCGCATTTTGGCACCACCTAGAGCTTCTCCGTGACCCGCAGAGCCAGCCTTACGCAGATGAAGGCCAAGAGATCAAGTGTCATATATCATATATCATAGCTGATAATGGATCGATAGATTATGATTATGACATTAACGATTGACCAATTCCAACTCACAGTGGTAGTATAATATTACACCATGTTACACAACGGGCATATCGATGTAGAATCATGCAGATAGCTTCGACGAACATGTGATGTGACCAATTCAACCTTTCATGGGGCACGCGCTTGGCGGGCGCTTAAGCAAGCACGTGCCGCACGATGGCGATGCGGTCTGATGCGGTGAGCGCTCGTCGTCGTCGTCGTCGTCGACCTCGGACGAGTTTCGGGCGGGGGACGAGGCGGCGTGTCTACGAATTAGAACTGTGGGGACCTTGACTAGATGGTAAATTCGATAATCCACTTGATCCGAGCTGGAGAACGCGTGCCGTCATTGACTAATCGCGAAAAAGGTGCCCAGCGTGCCTCATGCATGAAAAATGTCTGGTTTTCCATGGGGCACGCTCGCCCGCCAAAAAAAACTTAGGAACTCGGGCAAAAACAGCGTGTTCCGTGGAGAACCAGATGCGTTTTCCTGCATGGGGCACGGATACCCGATTGACATTGTTTATGGCAGCGGGAGGTGACTTAGTAGATCACCTCAGTTCCCATCAATAAATTCGTCCATGGTCGTCGGACGCGTTTCTGCGGTCAAGAGCATTGCCCCGTGGGGCCACGTATTCTGCGTATTTACGTGTACTACGTACAATTTTCGCTGCAGAAACGAGTGGTTCCCTCCTCGCGAAGGTTGACCTTGGCTGGCAGAGTCGGAGTCGCGCTTGCCGGTGTTGGCCGGTGTTGGCCAATCTTGCCTTTTCCGTTACCGGTGCCAGAGCGATCGAGGTCTTCTGTGAAACCACCATCTAGGCATCAGGGAAACTGACCTCCTCAAAACGTCTACAGAGACGTTTTGAGCTACGAGATTGACGGCATTTCCATTTAAATATACGTTAAACCGTATTTACCATTCTGCAGATGTACGTCGAGACGAACGTTTCGCCAACGAGTCGAGAGGACCACCCCCCGTGTAACGGGGCGTTGCAATCGTGAATACGACGGCAGAGGCCCATCAGGCCACCACGCGTGCGTGTGCCCCAGGAACCTGAGACGGCAGATCAGACCGCCAGCGAGAAGACCACTGACATCGCAAACCCGAGCGCAACGGACGACAGAGCCAGCGGGGAAACCGGGCAGACATAATGGCTGCACGAAGGACACACATCTCCCACCTTCTCATGCGAATCAGCCACACCGCGCGGTCTCGCGGTGTGGCCGCAATGATAAGTTCTCATTTTATTACCTTACCCCCTTACGATGTCGACACCTGCGACCACCTGTCGACACGACGACACTCCGCCGCGTCCACACGCCAACGGCTCGCCAACTAGCGATCCAGTCATTATTTTATTTACGTTGTAACTATATATATGATTATCAAATGTCGACAGTCAACTGCACTGGGAATCAGTGACACCGATTTGCTCATTTTTGCTACTAGAAATTAGTGTCAATGACACAGGATATTGGTGCCTTTGTTGCTGACTACCAGAGCTCTTAATGCTGGTTTATGTTATGCTAGGAGCTAGTGCTGGCTATCCCATTGCTGCCTATGGCTCTCAATGGTGCAAATGTATGAATTAGATGGGAAGCAGTACAATAAATAATGTGTAATCCATGGTACACAGGTACACTTGGCACAATCACAGGGTGACCACCAGAGCTTAGAGTGGAAACCAACATGATGGGGTTGACACAGTGTGCTGGTGGACCTCATCAAGAAATAGGAAGGTGCTGGTATGACCAGACAAATCATACAAGCATATATCAACATGATATGGAAGGACAAAGATTTATATAATATTATCTTTTGCTTACCAGATGATTATGTATCAGAAAGGTGCTTGACTGATTCTCTGACATCAGGAAGACAATTCACTAATGAGGCTATATAACTTATGTATGAGGGACATTTTGAGAGTATATTCATCAGGAGAATCACGAAGAAATGATAAGCCCATATATGACATTGCCTATTATAAAAAGTACATACTTAAGCATCAGAATGAAACACACACTGATCATGCCATATAATTCTAGGCAGTGATGACAGCATAGATCAGATACTATCAGTCATACTTAATGGTTCATATAAATCACTATGATGACTGATGATCATGGCTGTAATCACTGCAATGGGAAGCACTCTGGGAGTGTTTACATTCCTGATCTATTCTGACATACTTACAGTCATTATCTGGAATGATCATCTATATCAGGGAATATCTTTTGAAAGTGATGTTCAGAAAAAGAATTTAAACCTCACTTCAGTCATATTCATGTTCAACATTGATAGGTTCAATATTCATAGGTGAAAAATGATTTTATTCCTTAAAAGATCTAGACTATCATTGTAGACTACTAGTATACTTAAAAACTACAAAAATGCGAAAATTAGAGAGAGAGAGAGAGAGAGAGAATCACTTACAATCTTATTCACACAACTTATTGGACTTACCAGTGATGGACTCACCTTGGGTAGTGACTCTTGTCTGAGCAATAGCCCAGAGACAAGAGTGACTCTGCCTCTGAAGAAGAAATCAGAGGACAAGAGTGAGAAAACTTGAAAAGTAGCAGAGGGTGGATTTATAGAACATGTACTGTACAGCACTTACAAATTATTTCCCATGCTTCTGGCTGGTTTCAACACTATTCCATGATATTTATGACAAGGGTAGGTAGCTGAGTATCAGAGTGAAGTAGTTTGATCAGTCCAATATCATGGAATATCATTGCATATCATTGTGATGTATGTCTGGCCAGTGAGTGTAATAGAATTACAATATCATGACATTATGACAACTTTAGATATTCCTTCTTCTGAGCTACAAAATCATTATGAATATCTTATAAATGAATGCCAAACTGAGTTTGGACTGAATAGCAAATGATAATGGTTGACATACTCTCAAAATGTCAGCCTATAATTATATAGCCTCATCAGTGAACTGTCTTTCTTGTGTCAGAGGATCATTCAAGCATCTTTATGATGAAGATCTGATAATGTCATATAAATATTTATCCTTCCACATCATATTTGATGTGTGTTTGTAAGATTCATCTGGTTATACCATCACTTCACTGTTCCCCTGATGCTTACACAACAAACATGAGTAGATGTAACATTTGATCAATATACCATTTTAGGGTGAGAATAGCCCAACTTGTAACACTGTGACAACACTACTACATATGGATGGGACTATTAAACTTTAACATGCTGTTACAGGGCCAGTGTTGATGGGCTCATAAAAATAAGTAAAGAGGGAAGGGAAGGAGGAGAGAGATTAACAATATACTTGTTCTTGTATTTGTTGTGGGCAGTAATGTTGTACCTGTTCTGCAGTGAACACAAAGTTTCACTTCTGGTTAATAGGGAGGTTACCCACATTATGGAGATTACACTGTTGGGTGACCCAGGGGAAGAGGTCCCTGTCGTTCAAGAAAATGCATATGGTGAAGCCATGCTGAGGTCAAAAGATGCAATTACATAAGCAAGTCACAGTACAATTCAGCTGTGTCAGGCAGTGAGGGGATGGAAAGAAAAAAACTCCTACTAGTACACAACAGTTTATATCCAATGGAAGTAATTGATAGAGGAAATATATATAGGCAGCTAGCAATAATGGAGGAAAGACATGGTGGTGGTATGAGGATAAGAGATAATGTATCAGACTTTGAAATACAACATGCTGATAAAATTGTTTGTGGCTCACATTTTAGTCATGTGAATGGTTTTTTTTTTTTTTCATGCCAAGTTTCAAATTCAACAGTTTGGTGGGGATTATTGAAGCACGGACACTTTTCTGAGAGTATGGTGTAGTATAAAACCTTAGTAGAGTCCTGGATAATACTTTTTGGGGTGTCAATGATTTTTAGTAGTGAGCATTGAAAATCAGTGACTATGCCTTGACACTGATTAGATGTGACTGTGAAATCAGAATCAGTGTCTGTGACACCATTTATGGGTGACTACTCCTCAGTGAGAAAGCAGCATGAGGAAAATGTGGGGCAGGGAAAGTGTAAGTGCACTGCAAATAAACAGCACTGGGGCAATAATCTGATGTTACCCAATAAATCAATTTGAAAACAAAGTACCTGATTCAGCAATGTTTTCAAAATGATTTCTCATGTAAGATCAGAATATGTATGCTTCCAGGATTGTTTCCATCATGTTCTTGCAAAATTATTTTATATTCTATAGGCCCAGCCAACCAATCAGGGGTCTGGATTCACCATGGTCTAGGGGTTTCATTCTACTTTGGAACATTGTTAAAACATGGTGTCTGTTCAATTTATGTTCTAAGAGTGGTGTCAAGTTCAAACTCAGACTCCGCGGTTCCTGTAATTTTCTGTTGCCACAACGGCTAAACCATCAGCGTCGCGTCCATCTCCAGCACCGTCAAGGTAGTCCATAAACATCACGAAAGCCTCAACAATTTAGCAGTCCTTCATGGCGTCGCATTTGGTGCGTCGGTTTGTCACTACTCTGGCAAAGGTTCATCATATCCTCTGCACAGGCGAACATCTTTGGAACAGAGCAGGATCGTGTCAACTGTTCGTTCTACTACAAGGTTTCTTATTTGTTGCTAGGCCCGATCATTCGAGCTGATAGTGCCATTTTCCTAGATTGGCGCTTGCAGACATGGCGACCGGTGTTCGCGAAAGCACATCCGACCTCCTTTCTCCCAGACCATCCTGTTGCCTAACGTTTACCACAACCCGGCCCATGATCCGGTTTGCAAGCTTACAGAAAAAGAATTGCAAGAAGGATTCGACGCAGTTTACGAAGACCTGTACTGCGAATTAGCGAAGTTCGGGCACTTGCTTGAGTTACATGTGGGTCGTGGCTTAGAATCTACAGTCGTAGAGAGCTTATCACCAAGCAGGTGTGCGACAATGTCGGGGACCACCTCATCGGTAACGTATACGCTCGGTATGAATGGGAGACTGAGGCACAACTCGCAGTCGATAACTTGAATGATCGGTGGTATGCTGGTAAGTAGTTCATATATTGTAGTCCTAGTCGACGATTCTTAACAATATTATCTCCAAAAGGTCGTCCGTTGTACGCGGAACTTTCCCCTGTAACAGATTTCCGGGAAGCTTGTTGCCGACAAAATGAAAATGGGGAATGTAACCGCGGCGGATTTTGCAATTTTATGCACCTGCGACTTGCATCAAAGGAGCTCGTGTCGTCCCTGCGCGCAGGGCAGAGGCTAGACAGGCGGTTAAACCCCCCTAAGACCGAGAGTGGCGGTGGCGGATGGGAACCCGGTAAAAGGGAAAGTGGAAGAGGTCGAAGTGCAAGTCCCCCGAGAAGAGGGGGCAATAGTGGGGAAGACCGTTGGACAAGAAAATAGGGTGGCATTGTCGGCATGCGGACAATGTATCCTGTGTTCAGATTATCTGGCAAGATTCATGTTGTACCTGCTGATTTTTGGGAGCCCGTGCTCGAACATTTGCACTTAGATGTGTAACCTAGCCCATGACACGATGTACTCGGTGGCTGGGAACCATTACATAATCTCAAGTTGGGTCTTAGCAATATTATTGACCATGAACGAATTGCATTATCTGGCAGCTCGAAGACTCCCGAGTCTTACCTAATGCTTGGGTGCCTGAGCGCCAAGAGTCTTTCAGACTACTAGTATGTAAGATATGGGAGTTATCATTTCAAAGCATTACGTAAGATAATTACTGCACTCGTCACAAAGTCCGAACACTGCCACAACACCTTCACAACAGTGGACCCCCGACACCTCCCGCCTGTGTATCATCAAGGTGCGTTGTTGGCGGCTCATGCCGTCTCGAGAGCGCTGTTTCCCACGGCAGCAAAACCCTCGTGCTCAATGATTGCGATAGTGAGCACTCATTTTCTCATTGATTATTCAGTTTCCCCCTATTTTGCTCATATGTGGTGTGCTGATACTTCCTTATCGAGTCATTGAGTACCTCCCTGCTGAGTCAGCTTGTGCCACTACTGCGAGAAAATTCCCTCTTTTGATCAGCTCAAGATACTTGATTTTGTAGCTCCTCCCCCCTACTCCACCACATGTTCCCCCTCTGGTAAATAAATATCCGTATTATCAACAGGATTTCCCCCTTTCTCTCACATTTTTTCGCTTTGTAACAGAGTCAATACTGCATGGATATATGATTATTCGATGTGAAAGAAACGAATGTGTAAATACATGAAATATGAGAATTCATCGTTTTGTGGCTGTATCAGTGATATTAAAGTCGAATTTCGTCATCTTAATGTACAGTTTGACCCCAAAGACTAGGAGGAAACACAATTAAATGTGTGCTCACTGTGGCAGGCAGCGAGCACGAAGGTTTTGTTGTCGTGGGAAACAGCGCTCTTGAGACGGCATAAGCCGCCAAACACGCAGGCGGGAAGTGTCGGGGGTCCACTTTTGTGAAGGTGTTGTGACAGTGTTCGGACTTTTTCACAGGTGCAGTAATTCTCTTACGTAGCGCTTCTAAATGATAACAGAGCACACAGCACTCAGATATGGCGAAGCCCACTAGAAATGCGAGGTGTGTACCGATGATCACGGATCGGGCAGAGAAAATTCTATGAAGATATATGAATAGTATCTGCTCTGGGTTAGGTTGCAAACTAAGGGTCGGTGTGATCCACGACTGGTGGCCAGGCAAAGAACATTCTAAAGAGTCTGATCTTAGTAGTAATTGTGCTATCTAGCCGTTACTTCGGAACATCAGATTGACGGGTAGAGTATCGTTGCAAAGAGGTCCCACCATCAAACAAGACACCCGTAGCATTCCTCGCGACCATCGGCTGACAACAGACCAGGCCACTGGACGATAAAACTGTGAAATAAATCCGCATGAGGCTGAGAGGGTTTGACTTTGGGGACGTACCGGTCCACCACATGGCGCAGAATCCTTCCTGTAAGAGAGAGGGATTCCACACGGGCAAATGATTCCACGTATATCATTTTGGGGCTCGGTAAACCGATCAGCTGGTTAAAATTGTTGCAGTTGAATGCGTTGAAGAATGCTGACTCGGTAGAAGATCTAGAACGTACTTTATTCAACACAATGGCTGCACAAAGCGTCACACATGTGCCGGGGCCATTCAATATTAAAAGGTCCACAAATGGTGCTCCAATGGTGCCTCTCCCGAGCAGTGGCGATATTGTTACCAGATGTATGCAAGCCAACAAGGAGTGCATAAACGTAGGAGGGACGGTTAACAGGGACTGATGCACGCGCCGAGCACGTGGAATTCTTAGAATTCTATAGTCTTGCTGAAAGCGACAGTGAGAAACGTTGCTGCAGAAATGTGACATGAGCTGACAGCTACCGGAGTGGGTTCGGCCGCCTGTAGATGAATTTCGAAAGCTATAGCCTTTTTTGCGCTTAGAGTGTCACCTTCGCTGATGATATAAGTTCGTGGAGCGTAACGGGTCAGATCCAAGGCGGAGGTGAGCATCAACGCTTCACTGGTATGGCCGCCTAAAGACGACAGGGACGATCAGAAATCGCGCAGTGCGACAGTGGGGATCAGAATGACCTGAACCGAGAAAGATGGCCAAGCTGCATTTATTGCTGTATCTCCTTGGCGGCTTTGGATGGCAAGACGTGGGTAAGACCAGATATACTCTACACGATAGGAGAAAAGCCAACGCGGTTAGGATTTGGAAAGTGATGGTCATCTCCGAGTTCCGAGAATCGGAGGAACAGTCCCCACTGGCACAAGCGTGGGTGGGGTGGTGTCTGGAATATGCGCTTGTGGAAACCAGACTTCCTCAGAGAACGCCGAGGTGATGGCAACTGTGAGTCAAACCTAGATACAACAGCCTGGAAAGTTCTTGAGCAATGACTGTGGTCACGTTGTGTCCCACAGTGGACGCAGGTTCTATCAAAGTCGGCCACAATGCTCGACCCGAAATAGCGATCTGGTAATATACCGTGGGAATAAGGTTGACCGTAAGCCTTCATCTGGTCAATCTCGAGTCTTCGACTCATCTCCCGCGGTACAGATCTTTCTTTGTTCTGTTTCTCGAACGTTCGCTCTAGGATAATCTTCATATCTTTGGTAGCGAGCACCCGCTGTTCGCTTCACGTGCCGACAAAGGGCAGCTTCCGTGGCACCTGGTATGGACACGCGGCTGGTGCGCGAGTTGCGAAACTCGATCAAAGACTGCACTGACAGAGGCCTTGTTGTGGCTGCGAAATGGTGCGACTGCACTGCGTCGTTGAGTGTCAAATTGAAATTAGTTCATCGTTCAGGTCGTCCGAGCTATATCTTTCAATTCCACAACACAAACGGGACGCCCTCGCTGATCCTAGGCTTGCATTTTCAGCATCAACCCCTGCGCGTTCTCGCTCACCCCGCCCTTATCTTTCCTTGGTCTCTGCATCGCCGGCTGTGACAGCTGGACTGGATATCCACGGCATATCTGAGGATTGCCTCCCTTCACCAGAACAGCCTGCGAGTCAAGCGCGTGAAGCTGAGCTGGAGCGGTCTGAAGAAGCTTCTCTGCTTGCTGCCCAATCCTTTGTCGCACACAAAGAACTCGGACGAGCACTGCACGTCCTACGCAACTGTCAAAGTCTCAAAGCGCGATTTTTGTCCATATACTGCCAATTTTTGGTAAGTCCGATCGCTGAGTTCACGGGGAAACAATGAACGAAACCCGAACAAGATCAGCGAGAAGAAGACAGAAAGAAACTGGTATAAACACCACAGTCAGTCAAGTTTATTAAACATAGCAGTCCTTTCTGACAGTGCACCCTAGATGTCCGCGGGCAGCCTTCAATACCTTTCAACCGATCTTTACTTGATTATCTCGAGCTGGTTAAAGATGCGACTGATCCCTGGCTGCTGTTCTTGTGGGTTTTATATCTCCAGTGGCTTCACCGCTAATCTCATGGCTGGGAACCGGCAGGAAAAGCATTTTTCTTTCACGTCTTAATAAAAGAGAAGAGGCCATCGAGAGTTTAATCTCTTCCATCAGTGGATATCCGTGGAATTGGTCTGCGTGGACTCTCCTAGGACGGTGTATTGGAGATGGTGAAGAGGTTGGCTCGATCCCAGATCATCACCAGTGGTCCCGGCTAATTCTTTCAGTTGTCATCCCTGTTGCCGCTGCTCCCCCTAACTCCAAGCCATCCTCTCGTGCAGATGTTTCAGATCAGAACCATGAACGAGCTAAACACTCCCACCGAGAACGAGCTAGCTATGTGTGACCGTCTTCTGGGCGACGACTTCTTCCGGGGAAGTGCGTGGGTGATGAGTTTGCGCGCTTGTGTGCTGTATCACTTGCATGGTCAGCAAACGTTGTTTGTCATCCATGTTGATCAACCGCTCATGCGTGGCTGGACAAGATTTTGGACAAGCAGAAAAGCAATTCGAAAAAATTCTCGCCGTCTCGCCGTACCGTGTCGATGATATTGATGTCTACTCAAATATTCTCTACGTAACGGAAAACCGTCTGAAGCTTTCGCGACTTGCTCACGAATTCCTCGAACTCGACAAAGACCGGCCAGAAGTCTGCTGTCTAGTTGGTGAGTCGACAATCCCTAACGGGGACGTCCTGGAAGGAACCACAGAGATACTACGTTCCACCAGGAAATCACTACTCCCTTCGTGCCGAGCATGAGAAGGCCGTGAAATACTTTCGACGTGCTACTGAACTAGACCGGACGTATTTGTCGGCTTGGACCTTGATGGGCCATGAGTACGTGGAGATGAAGAACTCGCACGCAGCCATTGAGGCATATCGCCGTGCAGTCGGTGTGTACTGACATTGCTTCAAATGTCGAACATGAGAATAAACGTCGGACCATGTACCTCCCTAGATGTTAACAGGAAAGATTACAGGGCATGGTACGGCTTAGGTCAGGCTTACGAGTTGCTCAGCATGCACCAATATGCGCTCCACTATTATCAACGAGCTACAGCTCTTCGGTGAGTTTTACACGACTCTTTGTGGTTCCCACCAACCTTACTTGTTGCAGTCCATATGACGTACGCTTGTGGCAGGCTCAGGCATCGTGTTACCAAGAAATAGGGCAGTAAGTATTAATAGTTGTGTACGCCGATCTTAACAGGGATGAATTTTTGTGACAGAACAAGAGATGCAGTGGAGTGTCTCAAGCGCGCACTGCTTGGTGCTGATCGTCACGAGATTACGATAAATTCAAAATTAGCCAGCCTCCATGAGGGGTTGGAGGAGGCTGCAGAAGCTGTTGCATACCACCGGAGGGTGGTCGAGATCTGCCGCATTGAAGGTGCAACAATGTTTCCCCTTGGATTTTTCGTGTCCACCCGCTGATGTATTTTAGAGCGTCCCATCCAGGACTACGCGAAATCGAGCATTTACGTTGCTCGTCATCAGATGGTGACTCCCGGTGGTGATCTGTCTCTGGCGAAAGAATACCTTGAGCGGGTCGCAAACAGCAACGCCGAGGAGGTCACGCAGGCCGCGGACTGGTTAAAAAAGTTGAAGTCTGTACTGCTCACCAGGCCCCCTGTGGCAGTTGAGACATGATGGCGGGAACAAGCAGGGCTTTGTACCATAGGTAGTGCCAAGGTTAAAATTATATATCATCCCCCCGCTTCACTGCGTGGAATATCCGCACCTTGTGGCATTGATGCTTTGGAGGCATGCATGGTTGCCACTGTTAGGTTCGACGTCTACCCACATTACGCCAGCCCTAAAGGACGATAGGGCGGCTATTCACGCGGTCACGGGGATCGTCACCACACAAAGCATACCAAACACGACAAAGTCAAGGAAATGTTCAACCCGCAGAGCTCATTCTCTGTGCAGAGCTTTCCCTTGAAACCCGTCGAACAC
Organism: Paxillus rubicundulus Ve08.2h10; assembly: GCA_000827395.1. Taxonomy (NCBI): domain Eukaryota; kingdom Fungi; phylum Basidiomycota; class Agaricomycetes; order Boletales; family Paxillaceae; genus Paxillus; species Paxillus rubicundulus. Next base: position 39,073 of record KN824828.1, on the reverse strand, counting down.
CCGTCCCAAGATGTCTCCTGGTCATCGAGTGACCCCCACTCACAACATTTGTCCAATTTCTCGTGGTCTGCCGTCGCGGGACCGTCGACCTCACCAGCCGCAAAGGGCACCTCATCAACTGTTCCTGATGGTCCTCTTGCAAATTTGGCTGCGTGCGCGAGAAGCAGGACAGACGAGGAGCTTCAACTCATCCAGCAAACGGCAGCAGGGTGCGTCGACAAGTGACATTTTAGAACTGCGCTTATCTGCTCTCACAGTTTTGCTGCCTGTTTCGCAGCTGATCATGCAGCAGTCTTGCGTCCAGATGTGGACACGCCGTTTATCGATGCCGCCGACGTTGTGAACAGGCTCTTACCATACCACGTCTTTCAACAACCGGACGAAGACATGAAGTTGCTGTTGAATCGTAAATATTCCAAGGGTAAAGAAAAGGCCGAACGCGGTGAAATACGAGAGGAGATCAAGGGTTAGTACAAGGAAAGTTGTTGAGATGCAGTTGGGAAAAGTTGACAAGGAAACCCTAGAAACTCGCATTGCTCTAAGCTGCCACAAACGGCTTAAAAAACTTCAGGATCGATTCTACCGTGCAAAAATCAAGGCGGGGACAGTAAGGATCTACTGTTTTTATGAGCGGCTTTCCGAAACTCACTAAATTTCCTAGCGCCCTTCTCCTGACAGCCAAGCGTATATTCTCGCGCAGTCGATTCTGGAGCTTGAAAGGTCCGAAACAGCTGCTGTTAGTTCAGACCTGCGAAGTGCAAGGAATGAACTGGACGCGATACAACGTGAAAAACGGGCCACATCAACTGCCGCTGCGTCACATCCTACTGTTACCACATTTCGACCAGCCTACTACCCTCCAGCGACACCTTCTCAATACTATCGCACCTACTCCTATGCGTACACTCAGCCATACAGTACCGCCACACAAGGGGCAGTCACTTCTACGTTCTACTCCACTCCTTCAACTACATCCCAAGCCCCTGTGGCTAGTACCAGCTACACTCCCTCGGCCAGCCCCATACCTGTGCAACTACCCATCACCTCCCTTGCTGCTTTGCACGCACTTGGGATAGTTCCCATTCCAGCAGCATCTTTACCTCCCCCAGATCAACCGCAACCGCCTGCAGTGCTCAAGGGGTCGACGTCCAACGGTACGATGTTGAGCTTGGATATCAACGTTTCGTTGCTCCAATCTGCGCAGATGAGTGGCTTAGGGGTCTTGCTGAACTCGCTGATGTCAAGAGGGGTGGGACCAGGTCATTCCAGCGCGGCTAGTTGGGAGCAACCAGTTGAACAAACCCAGCAGAACGGCGTTTCCTCGGTGGTGGCTAGTGTCACCCCAACTGCGACTCAGGAAGCAGGGGATGGGACAGAATAATAGATGTTAGCAACCGCCGTATCCTACAATGCCTTTAATCGATGAAGTTGGAAAGTTTCAGCCAGTTTTCGGACGAACGCCACTCTCGCAGTCGCATGAGAGCTAATCATCCGGTTGCTCCCAATATGATAGGTAAGGTGAGATGTGACGAAGAACGAGAGCTCGGGGGGTACTCCTCATGCAAGTATGACAATAATCAGTAAAAGCTGAGCGATTCCGTCCCTCAAATTCATGCAGCTTGTAGATTGAGCTTCGAAGGCTCGACGAAGGATGACAATATGGATGCTTTTGTGATTGCATGCATCTCGAGAAAACTGCTCCATGGCCAGACTGGAGTTTTTGAAAGTGGTAGCGAATGTCAAGACTTTTGGTTGATCTAACGATTCATAGTTATCGATTTCGCTGCACTCTGGATCCTATGTGGCTGATCTTTCAGTAGCTAGTCCCGACGGTTCTAACGCTGATATGCATGAGGTACTCTTTGTGTCTGACATGGTTCCTTGAAATCACCAGTGCAAGGACGCCAGCTGTTCGATAGCAGCACGGCGGGGAAACAATATTGACAACATGGTGAGGAATGAAATTTGAAAAGTCGTCGGAGAACGTCAAGTGTGGTGCAAGAACTAAATAGCTGCGGCCGTCATTCGTTGGCGACCAGTAGCCATTAAGAGAATGCGCCGCCAAGACACCCCAACATCGTCAACCACCACGCACGGTACAGAGCGCTCCAGCCCTCTTCGTCGATGATCCTCTTCGCGCAGTCAACCAGGCCAGTATAAGGTTCCCTCTCGGTCCTCAAGCTGTACCCATTGATCTCAGGACTTTGCAACAATGAGTGGTCACAGAAGTGGACGTACCCGATCACGTCTTCATCAACGCCAGCATATTCCGTTGCTTCTTCTGCATCCCCATCTTCCTCTTGAGAAATTGAGTTAAATTCGGGCGCTGCATGGTTTCGTTGTATTGCGAGTCTGATGGCTATGACTTCGAGGGGCGCGAGAATAGCAGTGCTGGCAAGCGAGAGACACAAGAATATGGCGAGTTTGACCACCGAAATGTCCTTTGACGGGAGCCCTGGATGAGCGAGTTCAGGTAGGAGCAATTGTCGGACAGCCCTTAGTCCGAGAATGACGTATGCGATGTGCGCGACTTGTGCTGCAAGAAGGCCGGGAGTCAAATACAAGATCCATGGGCGGCGACGTTCGGTGGGGGTGAGCAGAATGCGCAGGGAGTAGACGGGATCGAAGTAAGGCAACTTGTGCGGAGTGGTAATTGCTCTGTCAGAGTGCATTTGTTTTATCCTTCAGGACACTCGAGCATGGGTGAGAGACATCTTACCGGTCAGTTATTATCGTTTGGGGTAGAGAAATCAGCATGGCGAACAAACTATATGCGAGCATTCCGAGAACCCCAGTCGAAGGGGTGCTGTACCTCCCGTGGCGAAGGTTGCTGTCGCTAAGGAAGACCATCAAGAACAGAGTAACAACGGAGGTGGATAATAGCGTTGGCACTGGTGTGTTGTCAGTACTTCCTAACTAGTTTGTCGGGAACTGGACGCACTGAGTCCCTTGTACAAGCCTGGCCATCCCTGTCATGTTGTTCAAAGTGACAGGTCATGAGGTGTGAAGAAAAAAGTCAATCGGGAGATGCGCACCTCGATTCTGTACACTCTCATAAGCATGGCGAAGAACGAGGTGATAACTGGGCCAGTATGGGGTTGCACGTCACCCTCTGGGTCGAGTTGGAGACCCTTGGGGTTGTAGTGTGCCCTAAACCTAACAAGTGCGCCAGTGAGCGGCACCAACATGGCCAGCGAGACTGCCAGCGACCCCACTAGTAAGAACATGTCAAGAAAGCCGAGCATGGTGTATGTGGAACGAAGAGAAATGGGACGAGAGTACTGCGTATTGTTCGGCAAGTGCCTTGACAGCTGAATGCTACCAAAAAGGCGACAAGCCTCTTGAACTCAAACCACCATCATCGCACTGGCTCAGCGCTCAGTGGCGAGGTTTGTTGGCCAGATGTGATGTTCGTCTCTCCTCTCAATCTGCCATGATGGTCTCAGACACCATCCAGTCCCACATGTGCCCTCATGTCTTTTACTGTTAAAACGTTTCCAAAGGAAAACACAGGACAAGCACCAGGCTGAGTGCGTCGTCCTTGTGTCGAGATAAAATTTTCTTCCCTCTCCGCCCAGCTGGATCACATCCACTCCTCGCGTTGCCTGGAGGTAAACATGAAATTTTGCCCCCATGCAGAATTCATGAGACTGTTGTGTTTTCGTTTCTGTACTGATGGAGTTGGTTAGGTCGAGGTGTGTAATAGGTGGCAGTTCCCACCATGTCGAACGTAGATACAGCCACCACGAAAAAGGCTCCAAATTAGTTCGTATTCTCAAAGCAATGGATCACTCGTAGGCTGCCGAGGAGAACAGTGATTCCTCACCAAGAGGAAGGGCCTCCCCACCTGAAAGAGATCTGGAATGGACGAAATTCCTTGCCGGTGATACTCGGGTGCGTCTAGCTGTTCAGCGTCTGGGTGACCAGTCGTGATTGATCATGCATGTTACACACAACACTAGAATTGTAAAGCCAGTAATTTTACCATGATGGGAGCGTTCCATCCTCCCTGCTGACGACCACTCACAACACGCCAGTGTCTCCAGTGTTCTCTTCGCTGATCTCACTGGACTGTTACCTCTTGATCAAATTACTATCTACTCATCTGGTGCTGATGTCGTTGCGATTACCTTCGTTTCAGCATCTTCGACGGGCTCACCGACTGCGTCAAGTCGCTCGATGGTGTGCTTTATACACCAATCCCTCCCCAAAGTTGTGTGGTTGTACTTGTGGTCTGGCTGGTACCTCGACCGATATCTCTGGCCGTACGCATACCAGTCATTGTGGTCCCTGCGCGACTGTATTCCTCCATCACCTCTCGCCTTGCACCCTTACAGAGGCTCCCGCTGGCCACCTCAGTCCAGTTCTTCCGTCGTGCAAGCTACCGATCGCAACCACCTACCCAGCTCCTAGTCCGGTTGACTTGCACGTACTTCAAGTCCTTTTGTACAGCTTTTGTCCAGTAGATAGCAAAATACAGTTTTCTTGTGCCACATGCTTTGACTCTCCGACGTCTTGAGTGTTTTGACTGCCTTGCATCCATCTCCTCGTCTCCCACCACTTGTAGAAGAGGGTAGAAGTTCTCTCGCTCCTCCACATATCCTTTACCAATTTCTTCGCTGTAGCACATGTCTGCGGAAGGTGACGTCGAAGTCAATAGAGTTAGTCTTGGTGAATTGGCCTCGCTGTCGTTTTCTCACAAAGCGCCCGTCGTGTTGCCCCACCAGAAAGCTGCCCTTGATGGACTAAGGTTCCGCAAAACAACACGTCAGGATACCTCTGAGCTCAATCCACCCCAATCTGTACCCGCCAACGGTGCGGCATCGTTGTTCAATGCCCCGCCCGCGCAGTCCAGGGATGCATCTGCTCAAGTGCGCTGCTACCCGCCGTCCACGCCGTCAAGTGGTCAAGGCATTGTTCTCGTTCCCAGTTCCAGCCCCGCGGTCCCGGAATCCAACTACCAGCCCTATCCATCTTATCAACCACAGTGCACATACGACATGCCACCGATGGCTGGGCCAAGTCATTACAATCCTTGGAACCAACATGCTCAGCCTCAGCGCCCAGATCCCCTCTCGGCTGCCAGCGGGTTTGTCAACGGCAGCAAATCTATCTACGCGTCATTCACGCGTAGTTATGGAGGGGATATACGAAGGTTGTCTGAGGTAGATGGCTATGTCGAGGAGGGTCCACCTCGCAAGCGTATCAATCGCGGAGGTCCCTCCGACACACTTCCGCAATTGAGTGTCTATACCCCCAGCTCCCCCGAAGTTCAACGGCCAGGGCAAAGGAGGAAAACGAACACGAACTTGGGCGAGTTGTCTCCATCATCAGAGGAATCCATGCCAGACATTCGACATTCCCTTGAGACGTCGGTCAACGGCCGTTCGCGTATAGTCCGTGGGCAGCGTACCGCTTCCTCGGAACCCACGGAATCCAGAGACTCGACGCAAGACAAAGAAGCTTTCACGAAGTTCAGGATCTCCAACATTGAACGGGATGTAAGCCTCGTACAGGCCGCATGGGACCAAGCTGGTAGAGACGTGAAGAAAGCAACGAGCCTCTTGCACGATCCGTCATGGAAACCTCTCCCTCCTACTGCTGAATCTAAGTCACCTATGGCAGCGCCAGATCCTCCTTTCACTGAAATTGGAAGAGTGGCCGAGGTCGACGAAGCTACCAAAGCGATCCGTGCCGCTATGAAGGAGAAAGCCAAGAAGTCTTCAATCTACGCAAATAGGGCTGTGCTAGATACCAACCAGGCTACACCAACTTCTGCTGTCTCAATGCCAATGGTCGCATCTCCAACGTCACCCTCTACTCCCCTCGTCATTCCGCGTCGCAGACGTGTCAAAAAGGTTATCATGTCAGACTCTGAACAGTCAGATAGCGAGGACGAACGCTTCCACTCCAAGCGCCCATCGATAAGTGACACGGAGAAACCGGCATTAGACTACCTAAACACAGCGAATTCTGATGGCCTGCAGGAGCTGACTGGTGAGTCTCATTGGTCTCTGGTTAATAGGTGACGCGCTTATCCAAGCATCCCTAGGGTGTACGGCCGAGCAAGCCGAGAAAATTATATCCCTCAGACCTTTTCTTTCTGTCGACGATCTTAATGCCAAACTGGGCCAAGGCAAGAAGAAAGCTGGACCTGCTGGCATTAGCCCCCGAATGTTCGAGGATTGTCAAAGAGTACTTTGTGGTTACGGCGCAGTTGACAACGTTCTCGAGAAGTGCGAGCGGATAGGTGCAAGCCTCCGTGCCGCAATCGCGTCCTGGTCTGCAGGTGACGTCAACGGCAAGGGAAAGCGAAAGGACATCTCTAATGGCGTTGACTCCACGATTGAGGAAGCCGAAGAAGGTTCATTGAGCCTGAGATCGATCAAGGTGGTACAGAACTCTGCATCTGAGGACTATTTTTCGACACAGCCCGCAATGTTGCCTCCCGGTGTGACGCTGAAGGATTATCAGCTGTTGGGTGTCAACTGGTTATACCTTCTCTACAAGAAAGAATATAGTTGTATCCTCGCTGATGAGATGGGTGCGTAGAATGGTCGCGTATCTTTCACACCTTGCAAACACTTGCATCAGGTCTCGGTAAAACTATTCAGGTCATTAGCTTCTTCGCTCATATGAAGGAGCAAGGAAACCTTGGTCCACATCTTGTCATTGTGCCGTACGTCCCTTTCGAAATCCCATGTCCTGCTTGCTGACCCACATCCCACCCTGCAGATCGTCGACGCTGGAAAACTGGTGCAGAGAATTCGCTCGTTTTGCCCCTTCAATATCGATTCAGACATACTACGCCGGCAAGGAGGAGCGACCAGCATTGCGCCAAACCCTCATCGATACCCAACGTCGCCACAGCCAGAACGGCATTGGCTGGGAAGTACTCGTCACGACATACAACCTTGCACAAGGTGACGAAAAGGATCGCAAATTCTTCCGGAGGATAGAATGGGAGGTCAATATACTTATGTCTCTTGTCCAGACACTCACCACTGACACGTGGTCTACAGTGTATAGTCTTTGACGAGGGCCATGTATTGAAGAACTTCCAGTCTCAGCGTTATCAGGCACTTTTGAAGTTCGAGGCCAGGTGGCGTCTTCTTTTAACGGGCACACCTTTGCAGAACAACCTACAGGAGCTCGTGGTATGGTGTTCTGGCACCGTCTATCCATGTTGGAAATCTGACTTCTTTTAAGTCGTTGCTCAACTTCATCCTCCCGAATTTACTTGGGGGGACTATGGACTCTTTGCGTGCCGTGTTTAAAACGAAGGGAGATGCCAAGGTCGCTTTGCTGTCACAGGAACGCATATCGCGGGCGAAGAAGATGATGACCCCGTTTGTCCTTCGACGACGGAAGGATCAAGTACGTATCGAAGACTGCTCAATCCCACTACTAACCTCCGTATCCAGGTACTGAAGGACCTTCCTCAGAAGACCGAGCGAATAGAGTGGTGTGAAATGACTGGATTGCAGAGGTCCATCTATAACGATGCCCTGCAACGCTCAAGGAAAACCATCTTAGAAGCAGAGATGGGCACCCCAAACTCAGGTACTTCGACGCCCAACGACCCCGGGAAACTTGCGAAGAAGAAGCCAGCCAAGACACCGCGGCCGAAAGACAAGTACGTAGAGAATAGTTCAAACGTGCTCATGGACCTCCGGAAGGCCGCTTCGCATCCGATGCTCTTCAGAAAGCGCTACACGGACCAGATCTTGACATCAATCACAAGGCTCTTGCTGAAAGAGCCAGATTTCAAGAAGCGCGGGGCTGTGTTTCAATATGTCAAAGAAGACATGGAAGTCATGACGGACGCCGAACTGCAATTTTTCTGCCAGGGCTACAAGGTATGTGGCCTGATTACTTCGTAATGACCCCGTAACCAACTTGTTGCCAGTCAACACGGAAGTACCTTCTGGACGAAAAGTGTTTCGTTGACGCTGGCAAAGTTACAGTGTTACTGCGACTACTCGAAGAATACGCCAAACAAAAACGGAAAGTTCTGATTTTCTCTCAGGTGAGTAGCTTGTTACTTGCGCAATTATATGCATTTGATTCATGATTTAGTTCACCCAAAACCTCGACATCCTCCAAGCCATCCTCGAACAGAAGGGCATCAAGTATCTGCTATTAACCGGCTCCACCGCCGTCGACGTACGGCAATCCTTGGTTGACGAATTCACAGAGGACGAATCAATTTCAGTCTTCCTCCTCTCAACTAAGGCCGGTGGGATGGGGATTAACCTGACGGCAGCGAGCGTCGTGGTCTTGTACGTCAGGCTTACCCCAGGTTTAAGGCATTCTAACACTCTCGCTTTCTGAGGTTTGATCAAGATTTTAACCCACACAACGATCGACAGGCACAGGACCGCGCTTACCGCATAGGTCAGAAGCGGAATGTCGATGTCGTGAAACTGATAACGCGGGGAACGATCGAAGAGGACATGCTTCGCTTGGGTGAGACCAAGCTAGCGTTGGATGAGGCAGTGGCAGGTGACAGTGAGGAAGCTGACGGCGGTAAGGGAGAGAGCAAGCAGGAGAAGGAGATCAAGGTTTCGTTGATGAACGTCTTGAGAAAACAGCTGGAGCAACATGATACTGCACACACTGGAACACGAACACCCACCATGACTTCATGATAGAGGATAGACTTGATGTCACGGCATATTGATTTTATGATGATTAGGTGTAATATAGAATATACCATCTACAATCCAACATGCTTTCTTGCTAGTCGTCGTGCTACATCAATCAAAGACAACTAAACCGCGAACTAAACGGTCAACGCTAGCACGAAAGTAATCATTGTCAACGCCTTGTTCGCGAGAGTCCATTGGCACGAGCGGGTTCCTGACCACATAATCCACAAAAGGGCCGTTGTAGATCTGTCGCAGGACAAAGCGCAGCCCGTCGGTAGACGGATCGCTGAGCATAACGAACTTGTACCCTGATATCGTTCCGTAGAAGTGTAATTTATATGCAGACGTACGATAACTCGTGAACTGTTCATCTCTGGTGGGTGAATGACGATGTGGGTAAGACTGTCTCCACGAGAGTACGGCGGCAGACAAATACCTGCCAGATAACTTCTTGATCATGTTGCGCAACGACAGGATGACACCGTACACGAGCTTTGCTTCTTCATCGAAGGTCAGGGCGTTCGATCTTGGCGTATCCAGTGCTGCTTGTGTAAAGATCGAAGATGAATCTTCGGCAGTGGCTACCACAAAGCCCGTGTTCGAAGAGAGGGTGTTTCGAGGACTGCTGGAGGTGGACAAGTTTGCTGCAGAGGTGTCCGCAGCTTGTGGAGCGACTGCACGGGACACTGCATTGAGAATGCCCCCCTCGACAGCGGGCCTTGGGCGTTTGGTGCGGTGCCAATCTTGATAGTAGACGCAGGCGCAGTGTCTATCATGATGTTACGCTTTCTCTGATGGTATTTGAGTAGTCAAATACCTGTCATAGATGTAGAAACTGTAGATAGTCATCTTCAAAGGTGTGAACGCTGATTCCTGCAGTGCAACATCCAGGCTAGTGAAGCGATATCCAGCTTGTAATAGTCTGTGACAGCGACCTATGCGAAGTCACAGGGGTAGTCACAGGGCAAAAGTCTGATTCATAGTGGAAGAACTCGTAGCTATTCTACAGTGCGAGGTCGACGTGGCATTACAAGGATCAGTTCGAAAATAACAAGGAACGCGATGGTCGATATCGGGATTTTTTTTTTCCATTGCAATAAATGCTGATTATAAAATATTGACATTGCCGTTGCAACAGGTATGCGAATGGGTAGTAATCCTGCCCCAAATCGGCCATCTCTCTCAAATGTCGCTCACAATCTACTAAATTGCCAAAGTTTTCATTCCAATCGCTTGGAATAACGACTCTTTCATTAGGGTTAGGGTTTCAATTTAAAAATAAAATCACCGACATTGCGCCGGCTGTAACGTGTCAATGAGTACGCTCTCCCGTTTCCCTTTGCCAACCACTTCATAAGTAGGAGTTTATCCTAGTCCAGACTTGTCGAGTTTGTGTTTTGAAACCGCCGTGTACATTTCATACACCTTCCTCACTGAGTCTACATAGCGAAGACTGGCAGAGTTCCCGACGTATACGCCCCGGATAATTATTGAAAACATCAGGCCTTCTCGTCCTTCCTTCCGAGTGGCACACAGAAGGTGTTTCCATTAAACAACTGAATACAGCGTTCTCCTTGATGATTCCGCAGCTGAAACGAGGGTAACAGTGCGGTACATCCCTTCATTATCCTCAATAATCATACCATGGCGGTTCCTCTTGTCCGCTTCATTCACAAGAAGCTGAGGGCAAGGAGACAATCACAGGCTCGAGCTCATACAACGCTAGGCGTCGACTTAGGTGCTTCCACTCCTCCATCTTACGAGACGACAGGAAATGGATATGTCTCCCACAATTCGCAGAACGGAACAAATACCATTTATCTAATGAATACCGCTGACCAGCAGCCTTCCCCAGTTCTAAGGGCGACCTGTTGGTTCACAGTAAGATTGATGGGAGCTTTACTACTGCCAGTCTTGCTCGAGACTCTGGACTACACGGGTAAGCTCTTCGGTCGATTCGCGACACTTGAGCCAACGCGTGGTTCTGCTAGTTGTGGCGACAGCGCAGCCACACATTGCAGTGGGTACATGGCTTGGGCACCATTCAAATTTGTCTCATGTCTCCTGCTGCAGTCTGCGTTCGATGCACTGAGTCTGCAAAGGTACGCAACCCCTACTCTTCAAGTGATCATTGCTCACATTGGGTTTAGCTACATCGGCACGGCCTATCTGCTGCCTTCAACTGTGTTTATGCCCCTCTTCTCCTCCGTGGCTGATGTGTTCGGACGCTACCCAGCGTTGCAAATATCACTGTTATTCTTCCTAATTGGTAGTGCGATCAGCACAGGCGCTATCAACATAACCATGATGCTACTGGGCAGAGGAATTGCTGGCGTTGGAGCTGCAGGTATTTTGACGGTAAGGTTCAAAGTTGACTACCGGTACCAGTAATTCAACCTCCCAGTAGGTCGTCAGGACGATCCTCTCTGATTCGGGATCACTCGACGATAACAATCGGCAAACATCGATCCTGTTCTTGCTATACGCCACTGGTTTCACCGTTGGTCCCCTGGTTGGCGGGTATCTCGTAGATATATCTTTCCGCTGGATTTTTGCCATCAAGTGAGCCGACCTTCGCGTCCCACATCCCAATTTTTAAAAATTCCCAGCCTCCCAGTCACTGTGGCTTCTATCATCCTCGGCTTCTTACTGTTGCGAGGAAAGGTAAAGGAAGCCCAACCGCCCCACTGGCTTGTGGAACCTCATACAATGAGGGAGACACTCCCGCAGAAGCTTCTTCGCATCGACTGGATCGGAACTTTGCTCTTCGTCGTTGGAGGAATTTCGATTCTTTTGGCGTTGAACTGGGGTTCCGTTGAGAGTTGGAGTTCTACCAAAGTCATTGTGTGTTGGATCCTCGGGCCCTTGTCGATAATCGGCTGCCTGCTCTGGGAATACTTCCTTGAGAATCAGTTGCGCCGGACGGCTCCATCCTGTCATGGGGTCCTCAGTTGTCAACCCATGCTACCTCTGGAAATTTTCCGCTCGTACGATGTTTGCGCAGTCTTGTATGGGTCCTTTACCTCTGGCATGGTCATGATCGTGGTGTTTTACTTCGTCTCGATCTTCATGACCATCGTCGCTGGATATTCCCCGGCAGATGCGGGCATGCAGCTCGTCTATTTCGCCCCTGGTATGGGTGCAGGTACACTTATCTCCATTCAGATGATCTCGAAGTTGCGTCAGGTACATCTGGCCACTATTTTATTTGTGCTGTCTCAACGATTTCTAGCCCAAATATCCGATCATTCTTGGGTCCGTGATCCTCCCCGTTTCACTCGGTTTGATTGAGTGGGCCATGGGAAACAATAACCAGACCCAGGTGAACGGGTAAGGCTGGCACGGTCTTGTGGAGATGTAGGTTTAACAATGGCGCAGGTTCTTGGTGTTCGCCGGTTCAGGGGTAGGCTTGACAGCTGGGTCTCTCGCGATCCATGCTCGCTTTTCGTTGCCGAGCAATCGTGTGGCTGTCGTCAATGCCATGACACTTTTCGTGAGTACATCTTCTTTTCACTGACATTTCCGACCGACGGTCCGCGCAGTTCCGTTCGTTGGGTGGCACGGTTGGCCTTGCACAATGCAGCGCCGTGCTGAATTTTAAAGTGGACAAATACCTTGAACACCAACTTGCGCTCGCAGGCCTAGACCCGAGCACGCTCGACTCAAATAACGCTTCCCAGCTGATGAAGTCGATCCAGAGCCTGAGTGACCTACCGCCCGTGGTGCAGATCGCTATCCGCGACGCGTATCGGTATGCTGTTCAGTGGAGTTTCATCTCTCTTGTGCCTTGGGCTGGCTTGTCATTCTTTATTGTCCTGTTCTTGTCGAAGGTTACAGACCAGGACATGCAACGCGAGGAAGAAGGAGCAAGGTCTGTGGGGGAGGCCTACCAACTCGAGGTTATGAGGGATCATGGAGTCGTGCGAGAAGCCGATGAAAAGGCTGGGCTTGGTTGGGAATGAGTTTCCCCTTGTTTTCTTGGTCGTTAAACACATGATCTTCTAGCAAGTGCCTGTACAGACAGTACAATCATGTTGTGGTGCGTTGGCAGAGAATAGAGCTTTGTGCGTTGTCTTGAAAGATTCGTAAGGCGGCACTACTTCGTTAGGGTAGTTTGTTCACCTATATGTGGGCAATGACCGTCCACTACCACCAGCAGTCGTCCCTTCGTCCCTTCGCCTCTTGGGTCTCGGTACTGTAGCAGTAATTATATCATCGTCCTTTATTTAACATGGCAGACGTCGAACGACTCCCTGCACAGTCCATTATCGCTCCGTCGCAAGTGCTCGTTCCCATGGCTTCACCAGCCCGAGCTGCTATCCCAGTGGACGCTGCTCCAGTCTCGCTATCCTTCCCGGCTATTCTCCGGAACTCAAAGCTTTCTGACCGTTTCGCCCATCTTCATATCTCCTCCAATGATCACTTGCCTCTTCCACGCAAGACCAGGAAAGACCAAGTGGGTCACGAAGGAAAGCGCTGGGTCAGAAGACAGGAGAACGGTGTGCACAATTCCACCCATTCGTTTTCTTATTGCTCACCACTCATATATACCCTCATGTACGACCTGGGCCTGGTAGCCAAATTCACACACAATCCGCACATAACGCTCCCGTCCGGCATCGACCTTGCACATCCCTTGCAGGTTCCCTCCCCTACATTTCCCAATCCCCTTCCTCCGTACCTACCTCGTAACATTCCTATCTCCCCTGCTCTCCATCCCCCACCCGATCCCTCCACATCCTCTGCCGGTCTCTTCTCCCTCTCTCTTCGTGGTGCTCGACGCACCCTCCGTGCGCGTGCCTCTTCCGCGCCCCTCGTGAAAGCCGTAGAATCACACCTCGCAGAGTGGCTAGAAGGCGGAACGTACTTGAACCCCGATGAAGGCAAGGGTTTGTTCCATTTCCCTGGGGAGCCAGTCGGAGAGAGGGAAGATATTAGAGAGGTCAGCAGAGAAGCGGGGAGACTTGTATGGGCCGTCAAAGTTGGGTTTCCTACTGATGCGCCTGGTTATGGCGATGGTGGCTTTGAGAGGTATGTTGTCCACTGTGTGGCGAGGTGGTACGGGGTCGTCAGTTTTAGTGGGTATCCTCTCCCCGTACTTTCATCTCTTTTACTGACACACCTCTCCTCGCGTGTATAGGCAGGGAAACGGACGGACACCGCCTGACCCACCTACTCCGTCCCAATATCACCCGCCCAGACCCTCGTTCTAGCCGTGTGACTCGAGCACTGGACACCCCACCTACGACTGACGCCTCCGATTTCCACGCCTCGGATGCTAATCCTTCCGACTTCAACGTAACAGACGGATCAGAGTACAATACAACCGACACCTCAGATGCCGATTCCATAGCTGGTGATATCTACCGACCGACAGGGCCACTCTCGGACATTGCAGAATCCCGTCCTTCCTCTCCGGCCTCGTGGTCCATTATCGGCGGCTCTGATTTTCAAGTCGATCCGATCGACTCGGACAATGATAATGGGAGCGACCAAGGATTCGCAGCATCTATGGAATCGCTCTCCCTATCTACACATGTCGAAGTTGACGATTCCACGCCTGCGTTACCAGATACGACGCTCACACCCTCCCCCCTCTGCGACTCCATCGCTGGCCCTCAGTCCGACTCTGACTCTCATATCCAACCAGAAGACATGACACCCTCCCGCGCGCGCGCTCGCGTCCACGGAGACCGCTTCTCCACACTTTATCCCCGCGCAACTTCTTCTCCCTCTCCAGTACGCAGATCCCCACGTCGTCCACCCTCTGCTCGCAAGCTGGGCGGGAAACGCGCGAAAGGAAAGGCAAAGTACGACAAGAAAGGGCGAATTGGGTCCATGAGAGCTGATAAAGGGTCTTTTTACGAGTATCTGTTCGCCTAACCACCGCGGGTCACAGTGCGACTATGAGCCGACGTAGCATAAGTGGTCCTTGGACGAATTACCACGGACTGCTTGAAACGCTTGCATACCGATCTTGTCTAATGGTCGCTTTGTGTCATATGTACGCAGCATGGTGCATAACTCTGATAAATTGTGGTTGTTATGGATTGCAGGTGAATGGGTGCCCAGAACAATGCATCTCAGCCACAGGGCTGTTGTCAGTGTCACAACTTGACCCTAAAATGGCATATTATTCAAAGGTTGCATTTGCTCGTATTTCTTGTGTAATTGACTAGCAAAAACCAACACAAGGTGCGACCAACGCAGACATGGGGAGAAACAGCGACGCCAAGAGAAAACTAACCAGTGACGATGAGAAGCAGTATAGTGCATCAGACGCCGACTCCGAGCCAAAGAAAACTACAAAGTCAAAGGTCGGCACTCTGCAACATCACAGCCGTATCTTCGCCAGCGCAGTGGCTGACCAGGCATTGGCACCAGAAATTAGCCAAATCCACTGACGAGCCCTCCAAACCGAAAACAGCAAAGAAGCCCAAGTTCCACGCGCACGACCCAGATGTTGACCAGGTGCGCCTGTCTTCCTGGTTCAATTTCTGCTCCCGTTTGGACCCCTATGTGTTTTTCCAGCTATCCAGCAAAGCAGGCGAACAGCCGGACATCGAGGTCCTCAAAACCGCAGAGGGCGACAAGTACGTGGATCTCGGAAGGAAGAGACGTGCAACCGTCCGGTCATTTAAAGGTGTGTCAGTTGTGTGGCACACTAATATTCACCTAGTTCAAGTTCGCGGATTTCGATACAGGCCAAGTCTTTGTTGACATACGCGAGTTTTATGGCGCAGACGGTGATGAAAAGCCTGGAAAGAAAGGCATCTCGCTCACCTTTGAACAATTTGGAGCTCTCAAAAGGAGTGTCAGTACCATCGACTCCTTGTTTGCAGAACAAGGCCAGAAATGATCACTATCACTCAATTCGCCATGCACTGTGCTATCTAATTACCATAGACTTGACCATACGAACCAATGCTATGCCATGAGTTAATGCAACAAACTCCTCACGATAGTCCAGCAGCCGCCTGATGTGCCCCTATCAGACCGTGGCTTTGTAGGCCGCGTAACCATGCGAGCGACTTCACAGTGGACGCTTGCAGATCCATTGCAGTCTCGAGCAGTGTCATGCTTGAATAGCCTCTAGCGTATTTCCTGTAGCAGACTGAGCCGCAAGTCGACGTGAAATGGAATAAAAACTCACCACCAGCAACCCACTAAGCGACGCAAGGACCCAAACCAACCATACGTGCGAAGCCCTTCTTCCTGTATGCGCCTATAATCATCCCTCCATATTGCAGTCATGCAGTACTTGGCAGTGATTAAGAATATTCTGACACTCGGATGGGTAGTTGCAAGCGCATGATCCAAACTCCTAACACGTGGCACAATCAATTTGAACCTACGTTCCAAGTGTCGTGTGTGGAATCTAACTCACCTCGTCAAGTCATTCAACTTCAACACCATCAGCACCCTCTTAGGAACTCTACGGAGGACGTCAAACACCGAAATCAACAACCCCTCGCGATTAATGACGGCATCTCTTATCGCCTCCATCTCATCCACTGTCTGAGGCAGCATGTCAATCATGCTTGAAGCGCGCTTGAATGTGGTTTCAGATGAACCTTCATCCTCCCATGTTCCCTCGAGGGCCGCACGGCCCGTAATAGCAGCCTCGAATACGGGGTACTGGAGCCTCGTTAGTGACATGGCCAACACAAGGCTTGCTTTCACCCACGAGATCTTGACTGATGTTTCCCACTAACTCTGCGTACTTGCGGCGAGCGGCGAGCGTTTCCGGTGATGCACTCTCGATGAGAGAGAGCCAGAGTTTGCTATAGTTGATGCGCAATTCAGGGTCCAAGTCGAAATATAGCCCGTGGTCCAACAACACGATTTCGAAATTGTACGGCGAACGCGAATTCGGTGGGGCACGTCGGATTAGGAGGTTTCCTGAAAATTAGCAGGGATTGAAGTCACAATGACACATCGAAATGTAATCTCAATAATTACCGGGATGTGGGTCCTAGAGCCATCTGAGCACTGGTGGTTACAGACTGGACAAAATTCGTCACTCACCGCGTGGAACCACCCATTCACAAAAACCATCTGATTGAACACCCTCGCCAGCTCTAGTGCCACCTTATTCCTGTCGATCCCCTGCTCCGCTAGGTATCCCAAATCATCGACACGTGCACCCTGGATATACTCCATTATCAACACGCGTTTGGTAGACGAAACGACTTGTGGGATGTAGAGCGAGGTAGGGACGTGTTCAAAGTCAGCATCAGCCCGTTGGGCATTTGAGGCTTCGTGAACAAAGTCCATTTCCTTTGGGAGGTTTTCGCGCATTTCCTCGGCGAGCCACGTGAATTCGAATTCTGGGAACCAATACTTGATCCAGTCTAGTCGACGAATGTTATTGAGTGAGATGTTTAATTATGGTGATGACGAGACGAACTCACCCAGCGTGACCTCAACCATGTCCATGTCGATGTCACAGAATTCCGCAAGATGCGGATGTTGCAGCTATAACATATCTATTAATTCCAGCATAACCACAACGCACACACTGAGCGACGCGGATCGTGACACCAGACTAACCTTCACAGCAACCTTCTTCTCCGATTCCCTATACTTCCCCACATGCACCTGTGCCAAACTTGCCACTCCAATGGGGACGGGGTCGAAATCCTCAAACAGCTCCCCGATGGGTTTTCCCATCTCAGACAAGAAAAGTGCCTCGACATCCTCGTAAGGTGTTGGGTCACATTTATCCTGCAGAGGTCGCATCGTGCTCGTCCATTCTTTTGGTAGAACTACTCTGTGAAGCCCGCCGTAGTACTGTTAGTTACAATAGCCACATGTATACAAGATTACGGACGCACAACGAGGCAACATGTTGACCTAGTTTGATGAAAACACCTGGAAGAGCACAAGTTCCTCGCATGAGCCACTTGCGTCTGTGCGTGGAGTAAAATAGATACACCTCCATTTGCCAAAAGTGCCGTCAGCACCCTCTTTGCACTGCGCATATGACACTGCGAATATGCCTCGAGCCTCTCCTCCTCAGATGCATGAGTTTGTGCAAACGTGCGCTTGTAGTCAATCGCTCCTGCAATTGCGGCCTCTGCACAGATAATAACGCCAACCCATAACAAGACATCGTCAATGTTCCTGTCAGCAGAGCCTGGAGGACTAGGAGCAGGAAACGTACGAGCAACTCGGGAACAACGCACAACAGCCAATACTGCATGTCTGAACGGCTGGCGTTTCTCATACGCGGCATACCCCACACCACCTAGCAGAAGCGCTGTCACGGGGTAAAGTAACCAACGTTGGCGTTTTTTTGAATTCGAGGACGAGGCTGGAGCTTCAGATGTCAGGGAGCGTTGGATTGGTTTTATGCATGGGGGGCGTAGTACTAGCGAATGGAGAAGCAACTGGTGACCACGAGGGATGATGGACATGAACGATTTGGACATGTGCATAGTAGCTGTGACATGTGACACTGCCCTAGTCACCTACTCATTCATAGACTCGGTCTATACGCCAGGCAACACATTCTCCATGGCTACTTCAGCAAGTTCAGCAGTGGTCAGACCGAAGCCCCTGGTCATACAGCCTGGCGCTGGGAATAATATCATCGTCAATACAAACCAAGTCAGCTGACTTCTCCATGTCAAAGCTAGTAGCTTACTGATGGGTCAGTGAAGCGCTTGAATCCTGTCCTCGAATGCATCCGTAACATAGGTAAAGAGTTCGGCGACATCGTCCCCGATTTTCAAGTTGGGCGCACGACGTGCATATTGTTCCTCAGGTATGTCTCGCTTTGCGGCCGCTAGGAATATCCCAACGAACCAAAATAGCCTGAGGTACCATCGACTACACCCTGAGTATATTCATACTCGAATCGAGAAACTTGGCCGGTCGTACAACCTCAGAATACTGCTCATCATGTGTGATGTCGTAAGTGGTACTTTGTACGGCGTATTGGTGATTTGATCACCCTATGATCAGACCGAGCACCAGGAGTTGATCAGGGAGCTCACCAAAGTATTGTACTGCTTCCCTCAGAAAGGCTTCTCTGTGACCAATCCTTACAGGTATGTCTGATAAACAATCTCACCGTAATCGTAGCATGGAGGTAAGTACACGCTATAGCTGTACTTGCCCATCTGAACCCGCTTCAGCAACGATGAAGCTGGTCAGTACATCGCAACCTTCAAGCAGTTCGAACACAAGCCACCAGATCTCATCAAGGAGCGTGTCGACAAGGACTACGATTCACTTCTACGCACAGCGCTTACAAGTATCAATAAAGTCAACAAGACTGATGTCGAGACACTACGCACGTCCCTGGGTGTAGGTTCTTCTGCCAGCATCTCAAAATCAGCTTTCTCAAGTGTTGGAATACAGAGCTTCGCAGATATAGCGAAGGCGTCTTCAGATGTGTTACAGACCTTACCCGGGTTTGGTCAGGTTAAGGTCAAAAGGATAAAAGATGCATTCGAGAGGCCTTTTCGCAACAAGGCTACAAGCGCGACCTTCTCGCTTGGTACTCAAGTGCTATCTCCCCAGCATCCAGCGACCCCTCCGACTACAGAAGATGAAACACCTCCCGCGAGTACAAACGCCAGGGTTAATGGGCAGGGGATGCCACTACAACCCTCGACTTCATATCGCCCCCCCAGCGAACCAAGCCCAATATGGGATATCGGACTCGACCTTGACAGCTCGACACTGCCCACGGTGTTCAACGGGCCCGAAAAAACGCAAGCTTACACGACAGTCCCTGAAGGATGGCCGCGCTCGCCTTCACCGGTGTGGGATATCGAGTTGGACTTAAATGAGCCAGACGATGGTCTTGAACACCGAACAAAGGAACTATTGGCATCCGGAAAAGCCAATTCATTCGGTGCACCGAAAGATCTTTTGTAGGTGAATTAACTTCCAACCATGAATTGTCAGAATAGGATAGTTCTGTGCTCTCTTCCTGGCCTTGAGGTCATGAATATCGGTTACCCTTGCACAGCGTTGTCAGGGATCCAGCGTGATCACTGAGGGAAGTAAGGTACAGACACTGATTGGCTTATATCTTATATATGTACAAGGAGAGTACATAAATGGATGAAAGGGGGCACATGGCTGAGATTTACCAATGGGTTGGAATGGACAGGGATGGATCTGGGTGGATGTAGGCTTGAGGATCTGTAATAAGGATGGTTCTGTAATATGCAAGGCACAGGTAGTGCATGGAAATGGACAGATAGTGCGGGAACAGTATGGAATGGGAGTGGAAAGTGAGAGGGATGGTGGTAATATTGGGAAGAGATGGTGCAACATCAGAGGCATGGCTGAAGGATGTTTGTAGTTCCCTACACTGCCTTGTCATCTTTTTGCCTCAAAATGCACCTGCTCAGAACTTCTATTTCCCAAGTTGACAACAGCATCACAGAAGAGCAAAGTCTTGTGGGCCCCAACATGACACAAGGTGCATAGGTGCCAGAGGGGTGATTCAAGCAAGTAACTGTGGCTAGATGCACTATCAAATTGCTGGCTGTGGTAAGTGTCTCCTACTAGCATCCAACTTTGTGAGCATGGCATTGAATAAAATGTTTGATAGTCATCCATCAGAGTACCACCACAACCACTGAATGCAAGAGATTAGCAAATGGCATAGGTATCCTGGTGGTCTGACCCACACCCACACCCACATGGTGGGTACATGGGAACCATACCCACCAACATACCCATCACAGGTATACCCACAGGTCTCCTACAAATTTGAAAGGTTTCTATATACCAGGTATAAGGCTGAGGTTCCACTACCAGTACATTCTAGCTACATCTAGACAAACACCTGGCCAATGCAATCCCAGCCATCCACAAGGTCCACCTCATCATCCCCTTCAATCTCTGGGAGAGAACTAACCTTGGCAACATCTTTGTCCTTGATGAGCCTGAGTTTGCTCCAAGTACCTAGACAGAGCAATGCATGTGTTGACTGTGCTGAGAGATGGGAGTGGATGTGAGAGAGTATGAGGTGGCCATGGGAGAACAAGTGCTCGACATCAATAGACATGGCTAGACAAGCAATCAGATGACTTGAAATACCCAAATATGTGAACAAGGGGACATACCAGGAATACTTAGATAATCAATGGCCATCTAGGAGAGCTGAGGATACAGACCATGTCACTTGTGCCACCACAGAATAGGGTCGACAACATGTTCTATGTCTGTGCTGAGATAGTGTCCAACCTTGGTGAGAGCCCTTAGGTGGTGTGAGAGCAGGCAGGCTGTCAAACATGTTAGATACCTAGTGGTAGTTAGATACAGTGTGAGCCGGTAATAAAACTTGAAACTGACATTACCTTCTTTTCATTGTCTCTACCTGACTGCACCACCGGCACAGGGTCTACCTCCTGCTGTCAGCATATGAGTGGGTGTACCTGTCATAGACTAGGGCTTCTGCAGTCTCAATCCATTTGTCTTCCCAGTGCACAGTCTTGAAGTAGGCCAATTTGTGAAATGGGTGAAGCACTTCATTGATAAGTTGTAGTTAGAGTCATAAGTATAGAAAAGTAGTAAAAATAATGCACCCAATGCAATATGATAAACCTCTGAACTATCTGTCAGCAAATAGTAATGATTGAGAGTTGCCTTGGCAAGAGAGACAGCAGAACAAATAGATTGCAAGTATGATTTGTCGCACACATAAGTTGTGAGGTGTTTGTCTATGTGGTCCATGGCTGGGATCACTATTGCGAGGTTGGGTGTAGAATGGGAGAAGAATCAGGTAGCATCTTTGAGGATCTAAGTTCATGTGACATGAGTGGTTGCAACATGGGCATAGATGGCTCATAGTAAGTACCATACCTTCAACACCACATGAAGCTGTTTGACAACCTTCCACTCATAGTCTGCCAGCTCAAATTTCCTCAAACCCAAGTCCCTCCACTGGTACATGGTGTCCATGGCCTTTCTGTGCTTCAATGCATACTCCAACATGTCAAATGTGGAATTCCAATGAGTTGCAACATCACAATGCATCAATGAGATGGTCATCTGCAATTCACAAAGAATATCCTTCCAGGCAGGGAGGACAATGGTGATCAAATGAATGATTTTGTAGGCAAGTCTTCATAGCTGGGAGAGGTATTAGGGACCCTAGATCTCAAGGTATGGATGAACTTCTTACTTTGACAAGTGCTAACTTCACTGGATGGATTGTGTGCTCCAGCTCAGCCCTTTGGTCCACTTTGTCAACCCATCCATTGTTTTTGTCTTCGTCGGCATGGCCTCCATTCTCATCATCCCCAATGTCATTATCCTCCTAAATTGTAGTCACTTCTTCATTAATCCCCTCACTCAATTCTGCCAACTCTGTGGCCTCTTCACTCTCAAGTGCTTGGTTGGCAGTTTGCTTATTGATGTCAAATTGCCGGATGAGCAATTTTACTATCAAGTTGACTATATGCAGAAAACAATGAGTATGGCTTGCATTGCCACAGAACACTGGGACCAGCTGTTCCAACTCCTCAATCATGGTGTTGTTATTCAAGGCATTGTCGCATGTCATGCCCAAGAGCTATTGCATTACACCTTATTAGATGGTAAGCATGATGATTGTTTTACATACCTTGTTTGATAGGCCAAAATCATCTAGCATTTTCACAAACACCATTGTAAGTGCAAGCCCAGTATGGGACTGCATGAATGTCAATCAATGCACTCATCAGGTATGTGAAATGCTCACTGCTGCAATGTCTAATGGCATACTAAGGGGTATACCCTTGTACTGCAGGTGTACTGAGAAGGCCAAGAATGCACAATGGTTTGGTGAGGTCCATGCATTGGTAGTAAAGCTCAGCATGCCATCATAATCCTGGTAAGTCATGTTAACATGGCTGAGTGGGAAACAATTATTCACTGACCTGTAACATTGAAGCTATCCTTTGGTGAGTCCAAGCAAAGATAAGCTTGATGTCTTGCAAGACTGTTGAAGGGGACAGTAAGTAATATTCTGGTCTTCCTGTCTTCATCAGGTTCTGAAATCCCCAGTCTTTAACTATCATAAATGGATGCAGACTTTCTGATACCCATCATACAATCTCTGCCCTGCAAGCACTACTGTCAGAAGAGGTAGCTTTGATGAACCTTGATGAACCTTGTCTCTGTATGAGTGTGTTTCTGGTGAGAATACATAACTTTCCCCTTCCCCTTCCTCTCAAATGAAGTTGATATTGACGCTGTCCTTAGGATGCTGCTGATGATGGTTTGTCCACACCTCCTCGGAATCCTTTGCATTATCAGCATCAAGAAGTACTTCTCAGCCCAAGCAATTCCTAACATGCTTTCACATGTTACCTGTCAATCAGGTGTCATGTGTATCCAAGTAATGTCAGATCTTCACTTTGCATGCATGTGCACTGCATTTGAACTCATGTACACTATGGCCATTGTCCTTAATTATCTGTGGTCTCAGCTCAAAGAAGGCACATAGGTGAATTCCAATCCTTCATCATGCATGCTGTGTTTGATAAGCTGGGGTGAAGGTGTTTGATTGACATGAAAACCTACTTAGCTCCTCCTCAGTTTCCAGTGGTGGGCTTGGTGACCTTGTGTCACCATGCTTTGATGAAGCACTATAATTCAGCCCCACTCCACTGTTGCTCTCATTGTCAGAGTCAATTACAATAGCATTGTTGTACAAGGCTTCCTCTTCCTCCTCTGTTCTCACCACAGCATGATGGCTTGTGCTGGCTCTGCTTGGTGCTGGACTTGGACTTGAAGCCAATAACGTTGGAGCTGAGCTATTCTTGTTATTACCTGTTGTTTGTGCCCCCTTGCCTTTTTGTATACTTCTCAGTTGTTGCTGGCTCAGCACTGACATCATTTTTCTGCTTCTTTGATAATGAGCCATGTTCTTTGAAGGCAACTTTTGCCCTCTCAGTTAATTTTGTAACTCTCTTGGATGGGTTGGAAAGGTTGAACTGCATTTGGAGAGGACTTGGTTGATTGTTGGGGTGATTATTAGTATCATTGTTGGGGCCTGCATAGTTCACAAGTTTTAGAGTTCAACAGCTGCATATTTATGTCTATTTTGGCACCCCGTGCTATGCAATTCTGACACATACCCTCATGGTGGGTGTGGGTATGGGTGTGGGTACCTCATGCCTCAACCCACACCCATACCCTGGAGGTACAGTCATCCACTGCCACTTTAAACACCACTGCCACTTTGAACAAACACCTACAGCATATGAAATCTGTTCACACTGGACATAAAATTTTTCAGAGCATCATTGGAGAATATATTGGCATCATGTACAGTAGTTTCAAGGAGACTTGTTACAACCATTGAAACAACGATGCCAATTTTCTCTCCAAAATTGCAGTAAATGTGAGACCATGAGACCAATACATGAACATTGGTCACAAAATCCTGCAACACATATGTACATATGTCTACCTAAGATATGTTCACTGTGTATTAGGTAGAACAATGGCTGCTCATCATGCCAGTATGATGCTGGATGAGTATGTCTGGACAACATGTTATCATTGCCTGATTGCATATCTATCATGCTAAGCCCAAAAAGGAAGCACATCAGATTAGTGCAGCGATGCCTCAAGAAAAGTCTGCTCCTTTGACAAGTTCAAATTATGGTAGGTCAGGCACTATCTATTGTGGATCAAAAGCACATACATGCCTTGGAAAAGGAAGAAGGTCTAGCCTATGCCATCAAACTCCACGAGGAGGACCAGGAGAAGCCAAAAAAAAGAGAGGCAGAGTCAAAGGAACAAGCACATTCACATTAACCATGTAATGCTCAAAAATTGTCTGGAGGGAGGGAGAAGTTTCCAGGAGGCCAATGGAGAGAACTATGGTTGGCTTAACCCTGAAGAAGAAGAAAACATTGTCGCTTTCTGCATTGAACTTGCCACACGAGGTTTTCCGCTCAGCCATGAAACCCTGAAATCACATGTTGATGCTCTTTTAAAAGCATGTCTAAAGTCAGGTTTCCCGAAAAACAGAGTTGGAAAGAATTGGACTGACCGCTTCATGGTCCAGCATTACAAATGCCTCAGCACATACTGGAGCTCTTCCCTTGATGCTAAATGTGGACAAGCAGTCAATGAAAACACTCACAAAGCATGGTGCAGCCTGCTCAGGAGCATGCTCAACTCGGATGAACACCAGATTGAGGAAGACTGTATCTGGGCAGCTGATGAGACAGGGTCCTGGAGTTGGGCAAAAGCAACGTGTTATCGGGCCTGCAAATCTGAAGATGCAATATCAGCAGCACAACAGGAATAAGGAGACAATTACTGTGATGGTCTCTATCTGTGCCAACGGCACTACCATTGCACCAATGTGTATTTACAAGGGCCAGTCCTTTTTGACAAACTGGCATCAAGACAATACATTGCACACCTCGTCAGTATAATATCATGATTAATTTGCAAAAACTGACCTATATACGCTAGTGTTGCACACTCTGACAAGGGATGGACTGACAGGAGAATTGGAAAGCTGTGGATAGAAGATTTTGATAGCAAAACTCGCGAGAAAGCAAACAGGTGTGCTCGCCTTCTTCTCGTTGACGGGCACAACTCGCACTATACAAAAGAGTTCCTGGACTACACTCGTGATCATAACATCCACGTTCTCTGCTACACTGCACATACCACTCATATCTATCAAGGGCTTGATGTCGTAATCTTTGGACCACTCAAGAAAAGCTGGTCAGAGGAGCAGGATTGATTCAAGAGTTCTACAGGTCAACGGGTCACAAAACAAACATTTATTTCGGTCTATGGAAAAGCTCACCAGAAGGTCTTGACACCAGAACTCATCCGCACAGCTTTTTCAGTGATGGGAGTTTGGCCGTTCAATCCTGATATTGTGACAAAGGAGATGATGGCACCCAGCCTAAAGACTTTGTCCCAAGGCTGTCTGCCACTCCCAGTCCCAAGTCCTGTCCACGCTGTGATAGCACTCATCTGTCACTGTCAGAAACACAATGTTCTGAGTCAGCACTGTACACCTACCACACCTGGACCATCCTGACTTCCCAATATCACTTCCCCTCACAACGATGATCCATTTTCCGTTGGCACTAGACCCAGAGGTCAAGAACCTCAGGCGGATCCCAGCACCTGGACCCTCTGTCAACCAGTGATGGCGACTCACATAAACTGGCATGCAGCTGCTGCCCGAGAGACAGTCAACACACTCTCATTAACATTTAGCTCATTCCTTGTTGGGAAGACCCCACTTACCTCATTGCACCATCTTCCTGATTACACTCCCATGTCCATTTCGCCAACACATAAGCATTGGCACAAACTACTGGAAGAAGAGCCTCGTAATGAAAAAGAACATGATTCATATGGCTGTGAAACAAACTATAAAAGTGCTTTGCTTGGCATGCAATTGACTGTTGTGCTACAGTCAATGTATTGTGACCGGGTTTCTGGCCAGCTCACAGCACTGGAAGAAAAATGAAAAAAGCAGAAAAAAGGTAAGCTGAATGCTGATGGACTGCCAAAGCTACTCACTGGAGATGCTTTCTGAACGCTCATGGAGGAGCATGAAGTGGCAGCTGAAAACAAAAAAGAAAGCTGTGCATGAAAGCAGGCAGAAGCAGAGAGAGGCACAGTCCAAGCTCATGGCAGCCTGGAGAGAAGCAGATGAAGCTATGAAACAGAGAAATAAAGAGTGCAGAGAGGTGTTCCGTGAGGAGGTGCAGGCTTGGGAGGAAGAAAGGGACCTTGTGAAGCAGGAAGGGTGACAGATTGGATGGTCCAGGCTGAAGCTGGGAAAGCTGGAGACCACAGTGCAAAAACCTGGTGGTGAGAGCATGGATGCTGGCAGTGTTGATGCGCCAGCTGGTGGGAATGAGGACGAGAGTGATGAGGGCATCTGGTCCGATGGGAGTGAAGAGGAGCGATATCAATGATAAACATCAGATAACACTTAGATATCTGATGATACCATTGATACCATTGATATACCATTTTAGTCGCTGTTTAAAGTGCAGGCAATGGTGATAAAGGCCTATTTCTTGTGAACAAGTTTTCCACACATTTCTCATATTTTCATGACTGAAATTCTTTGTAGTCTACGAGAATGTATACAATATGACATATTACATTACTCTGATCTTGAACATTTGCAGTGTTATACTTTTTACCAGACCTTCGATTTTGGTGTTCAAAGTGGCAGTGGATGGCTGTACCCATACCCAGTACCCATGTGGGTATCTGCAACCCATGCAATTGCCTATTGGAACCTATAGTAGCCCTTCAGGCTGGTTTTTTTGGTAGGGAGAAACTGACCTCACAGGTCAACCATTCATGTGTGTGCAGGCAGCTGTTCATAGGTATGCTTCCCTACAGATCCCTCTCAGATGTGTGGGTCCTTCTCCAGAGCACAAATCCTTGCTCAAGCCTGACAAAGTACAGTGAATTCTAGAACTGGAACACAAACTCCAGAGTCTTGGAAACCTGGAGATTGTACCTCTGCTCTGCCACCAGGTGGAATCACTTGGAGTGTCAACATCTGCTTGCAATTCATCTGGGACTTGCACAGACTGTTATTGCACTTCATCATTCTCTTGTCATCATCACTCCCGAGCCTCCATGGACACTCCATCACTTCCTTACATTTCTTAACCCCATCTCTTTTATGTTCCTGTTCCTATTCCCTTGATTATCATTAGCGAGCACTTCTCCACCTACCCACTACATATATATACTTATTTCTCACTTTGGATTTCTTAGTTGTTCTTTGCCCCCCTTAGGCAGTGGCTGAGGTAAGTCTACTTCATACCTATTTACTACTCATAGCTAATGCTTAGTAGTCTGGGCAATCACTGCCATATTATACAGTGGTTCAAAAAACTGTCTGCATGTTTGGACATTTTTCACTAAACACAATATGCTCTGATACCACCTAACCCTAAGCTTAACCTGTGAGTGTATTAAATACAGAACCTACTCTTGACTTTCTATTGGTTTAAAGATCAAGGCTTTTGGATAAGGTTTAATGACATGGCAGCCATTTCAAAATGACGACTCATTTGGACAGTTTTTTGACTTTGAGTTTTGGTTACATATATTAGACCCTAGCATGATGTAATATGATTACATACATCTAATAACTGTTCTATTAGGTCACCTTTATGTAACTGAGTGTCAGACAGCATATATAAACCCCACTATTCCATGTTTATTTTCCCACCATTACCATGAAGTCCATCTCTACTTCTCAAAAAAACAACACCATTACTTTATCCTCTCTTGCTCTTTCCTCTAGAAAAATTGCTTCCCAAACTGCCTAGCAAAGTCTACAGTAAGTGGAGCAGTGGGGGGGAAATTGATGGGGAACAGTGTCAAAAATGGATAGAAAGCATGCCTAGAAGGATTAAAGCAGTTATCAAGGCCAAAAGAGGTCATACCAAGTACTAGATACCCAGATTTATACAAAGTCAAAAAAACTGTCCAAATGAATTATCATTTTGAAATGGCTACCATTTCATTAAACCTTATCCAAAAGCCTTGATCTTTGAACCAATAGAAAGTCAAGAGTAGGTTCTGTATTTAATACACTCACAGGTTAAGCTTAGGGTGAGGTGGTATCAGAGAATATTGTGTTTAGTGAAAAATGTCCAAACATGCAGACAGTTTTTTGAGCCACTGTAGGTGAATACAGTTGTTCTTTGCCCCTCTTAGTCAGTGGCTGAGTCTGGGCAGTCACTGCCCCATTCTAGTTTTTGTCAGCTTATGAGCCTCTCTAGCACATACTAGTGGAAATAAACCTCTCCAGAATGACTCAACTCTTGTGCAATCCCTCAGTGCACATCCAGACAAACTCCAGACCCTTGGGACTTCTACCATGTCATCCAATACAGCCTCCACTGATACTCCCACATGTCTGACTCTGATTGGTCCCTCAAACTTTCAGATCTGGAAACTCTGGATCACAGCAAAACTTTGGAGGGAGAAAGTCCTATGTGTGGCCCTGGGAACTGACACCTGTCCAATCACATCCCTCAGTATCTCAGGTACCGCCACCACTATACCTGTTCCTGCCACATCCCTCAGCATTCCTGGTCCCTCAACCATTTCCCCTATCTTATCTGGAACTCTGACAATCTCCAGGAGAGCCACAGTGGAAGAAGTCCAGAAATGGATGGAGTGGAATGAGAGAGCACATGGAATCATTCAGGACAGCATCAGCAATGCTGGAAGTCTGCAGTGGAGGAAGAACTCCTAAATCTTAATTCCAATCATGTGTATGAGACCATCCCCATTCTGGAAGGTGTTACCCAATGGGGAAATAAAAGAGCAGGTGGGGTTGATGATGAGAGGGTGGCACCATGAGCAAGTGGATGGGGTCAAAGACAAGCTGACAGGGCCATAAAATAGTGGGCATGGCCTTATCTTTGGCTCCACCCACTTAGTTATGGCCTCACTGGCACACCAACTCATTTGTGACCCACCCACTTGTTTACAGCCTCACCTGCTCATTTATGGTGTCACCCACTTGTCTTTGACCACACCCACTTGTTCATGGCACCACCCTCTCATTGTCAACCCAATCCACTCTTTGATGTCCCCATTGGGTAACACCTTCTGGAATGTGGACAGTCTCATACACATGATTGGAATTGAGGTTTAGGAGTTCTTCCTCCACTATGGACTTCCAGTGTTCTGTGTCAGGCCCTGCATAGGCTTCCTGGATTGTCCCTGGAAGGGACAGATCAGACTTGGAGTTGGCTGTGCCTGAAAAGATGAAGTCCTGAAGGGATTTCATGGACACTGTAAAGGCTCCTGGGAATTCTGGAACTTTGTCCAAAAATTCCAGAGCTTCTGGAGCTTCTGGAGCTTCTGAAGCAGATTCCAGTTGTTGTCCACCATGGTGTTGAGCCTTTCATGCAGTATCCTCATTCACAATCTGTTGGTAGTCCCAATTCCAGTCAGCTTGTTGGCACTGCTGATTGCTTCTCCAAACTCTGGCCGCAATCTGGGCTGGCACAGGTCTTTCTGGAGATGGAGGTTTGGGTTGAATGGGAGCAGGGGCCAGAGGTGGAGGTGGAGGTGGATTCATGTGGAGTTGCTCAAAGTGGTGTGTGAGGTTGTTCTAGTGTCTTGTTCCAAGTCCATCTGGCTTGCTTAAGTCCATACAGGAGTGCTGGAGTTTCCAGCAATAACCAGGTTGGATAGGGACTCCATCCAGAGGAAGCAGGTAGAGGTCCTCCTCCAATTCTCCATTGAGGTAAGCAGTGGAGACATCCGTTTGGTTGAGTTCCAAGTCATGTTTGGTGGTGAGGGAAATAAGGGTCTGGAGTCTGGACAGAGTCCAGGTTTTCCACAGGGGAAAATACATCCTGGTAGTTGATTCCTTCCTTCTGAGTGAACCCTGCACAATGATGTGGAAGATGGGCTTGGAGGTTATCAGAGTAACACCTTCTGGAATGGGGACAGTTTCATAGACATGATTGGAATTTAGATTTAAGGGCTCTTCCTCTACTTGTCATATACCATGTCCCGACAAATCAACTCCGCTCCTCCGGAGCCTACTCCGGACTAACTCTGTCTCTCTTGCCTTATTAAGTCCGCTTTTCCGCTTTTCTGCCTTATCACTTTCCGCCTTTCTGCTTATCTCTCTTACCCCTGATCCCCATACCTTGTTCCTCATCCTTGATTCCGTACCTTGTCCCTCATCCTTCACTTCTGACAGACATTTGACATATCTAATAATCTCACCTTCCAATTAATCCGACTTCCGACTCGTTCTGACATTTCCCGACTTAATCCTATCTCTTTGACACCTCTGACTCACATTCTGCTTCACTCCGGCACTCTGGTGCCCTCTGTGTTTACTTGTCCCCGTAGTATATAAACCCCTCTTGTATTTTGTATTCCTCAGTTTGAATAACAACCCTGATCACTCCTCTGCTCTGTCCATGTCCCTCTCTTGACACTTGAAGCTAGCCTTCTCGTTGTCACTCCGACCCTCTGACCTCTGACCTCTGCTTCCTCCAACTTTGATCACTCATCCTCTCTGTCCAACATAAGTCCCTCACTCAACACTTGAAGCCAGTCTTCTTGTCGTCACTCTGACCCTCCGACATCTGAACCCCTTTGCTACTCCGCTCTGCCATTACTCCACCCACTTCGTAAATACCGGACTGAACTCGGACAAGGGCGCAACACATAAGTTGAAGCCAATGTCCGCTCTGCCTCCGACAAACTCTGGACAGCCCAGAGGATTCAGTATCTTAACACTACTGAGGACTTCCAGCATTCTGCATCAGGCCCTGCATAAGCTTCTCAGATTGTCCCTGGAAGGGATGGATTGGACTTGGAGTTGGCTGCACCTCCAAAGATCAAGTCCTGAAGGGATTCTGTGGATGCTGTGAATGCTCCTGGGAATTCTGGAGCTTCCTCCAGAATGTCCAGGGTTTCTGCTGTGCGTTCTGGTTGTTGCCTGCCATGGCATTGAGCCCTTTGTGTGGTGTCCTCATTCACAGTCTATTGGTAGTCCTGATTCTGGTCAGCTTGTTGGCATTGCTGATTTCTTCTCCGAACTCTGGCAACAATCTGGGCTGGTGCAGGTCTTTCCAGAGATGGAGGTTGGGGGTAGACAGGAGCAGGAGCAGGAGCAGGAGCAGGAGCTTGCACCGGATCCATGTGGAGTTGCTTGAAGCGGTGTGTGAGGTCATCCATGGTAGGACTCAGTGGTCATTGTGCCTCTGGGGAATCTGGAGGTGTGTTGTTGACTCCCACTGTTCTGTACAGGTCCAGAGTTTTGAGTTCTGGGTTTTCCTCCTCCACATCCTCATGCTCCACCTCGTGTTGCCTCAGAAGTAGTCCCTCCCACTGTCCCTCAACAGTGGGGACATTCCATGGGGCAAGGTCGCATGTGAAGATGGTTCCAGTCTCATCAAAGGTGACATGCTGGCTGGAGATGATTGTCTGACATCTGATGTCCAGGAGCTTGTAGGCTTGTTGGCCATAGGTGTAATCAATCATGATGCACTTCCATCTGTGGGAGCAGAATTTTCCTCTGCATTGTTCCTTTGGTATGTGAGCATAGGTGGGGCAGTCAAAGGGGCAGAAGATGGTGGGATCAATGTGTCAGTGAAATAATGTTTGATAGGGGTTTTCTCCATGGAGCACAGACATCAGACTTTGTGCAGTGATGTAGGTGGCTGTGACCATGGCATCTGCCCAGAAGGATTTTGGGAGTCAGGATTCCTCCAGCATGGTATTTGCAAGGAGGGATAGTGTCTGACACACCCACTCTGCTAACCTGTTTTGCTCCAGAGTGTAGGGAGCAGAGGTCTCATGCAGAGTTCTGTCCTTTCAGAGCTCAGAGTTGCTCTCAGAAGGCCTCACTTATGCATTCTCCTCCTTCATTGCTCCAGATGAAATCCACATAAGCATAAGAGAATTTATCCTATCTGACCTCTGTGTGGAAGAGCATTCAGATGTCAACTTTCCAGTGATTGTAAATCTGAAGTGTTTTCTTCTTGTGTTTCATAAAGTATATCCAAGGGAAGCAGCAGAAGTTGTCTACAATGATGATCCAGTACTTGTATCCTTCCCAAGATTGAGGAGTTATGGACCTCTGACATCTATGTGGACCATTTGGAGTGCTTGGGTCATGCAGGGTTCCTCTAGGAGTTTGAAGGGGGAGCTTCTTCATCTTTCTGAGGATGTAGGCCTCACAGAAGGATGGAGTTCCAGTCAGGATGTCAATCCCCTGGAGTTGTCCCTGCTTGACCATGTGTTCAATCCACGCTACTGCTAAGATCATATTCCTCTGGAGCTGTCCAGAGCTGTCAGAGGAGTAGAGTGGACTTTGGCTTCAACTTATGTGTTGCACCCTTGTCTGAGTTCAGTCTGGTATTTGATAGAGGGGCAGAGTAACGGCAAGCAGCAGAGTGATGGCAGAAGAGGAGGTCAGAGGTCAGAGGGTCAGAGTGACAATGAGAAGACTGGCTTCAAATGTTGAGAGAGGGACTTAAGGTGGACAGAGCAGAGGAGTGATCAAAGTTGATATATGAACTCCAGAATACAAAATACAAGAGGATTTTATATACTACAGTGAAAAGTAAACACAGAGGGCACTGGAGTACCAGAGTGGAATGGAATATGGGTCAAATATATTGGAAAGATAGGAATGAGTCAGGAGGAGTCAGAATGAGTCAGAATGGGATGAATTGGAAGGTGGATCAAAGTATGAAGGATGAGGAACAAAGTACAGAAATCAGGGGTAAGAGAGATAAGTGGAAAAGTGGACTTGGTCAAGCAGAAAGGTGGAGTTGTATATATGTGGAAAAGCAGACTTGGTACAGACAGGAAGTCAGAGTTGAGCCAGATATGACAACTACAGAGATGTGTCCCATGCATTGGTGGAGAAGGTTTATGTCCACCACAGTGTGTGCTGCTTCCTTTGGGGATTCCAGAATGACATTTGCATGATATAACCCCTGTTGATGAGTTCTAGTGAGAACTGGAGTTCTTCCCTTTCGGACATAGCATGTGCTGGAACTCACTGGTAAAATGGTAGAGAGTCTGGTGGTTGAAAGGTAGTTTATGGAGATGAGGGAAATCCAGAACTCCAGAATGAGCAGGGCATTGGTCAGGATGATTTCATGTCTCCCTCTTTCCAGAGATGGTGGAGAAGAATGCAACTGTTCCAGATACAGGTGGTATTCAGGTCTAGGGCTTTTGCCAGGATGTGGGACATCAGGTCTTTGTAGAAGGGTATACAGTCAGAAAAGGAAACCTTTCAGACCATTCTCAGAACTCACTCTACTTTTGATGTACAGTGTTAATATTGCAAGGCAAGGTAGTACAGACATAAGGAAACACGTTGACATTGAAAGAAGTACTAAAATCAAAGTGTTGCATGTGATCAAGGCAAGACAAGCAAAAAGTGATGTATGTGCATTTCCTTTGAGTCACTGTAAGTAGTAAGAGTGGCTCAGATCGAAACAGTGGAAGTCAATCTTCAAAGAGTGGTTGAAAAGCCTGAAAAGTCATCTCAGCATGCAAGGAAGTTGAGGAATCCCTGAAATTGCCTTACCTTTCTCCCGTCCGCAGTTATTTCCTGTGTGGGTCCAAATTCGTCCTCAAACAGCTCCAAACTATCCGACCCCCTATTTTCTTCTGGTTCGCTGGCACCAGCAGCATCTACTTCCACAACCTCAAACTCGACTTCCTCCCCATCACCCTCAAGCATAGCCTCCAACTCCTCTTGGGTCATATATTCCACACCCAGTCCCGACTCCCTTATTGCTTGTCCGTCCGCCTGGGAGAGTTGTGACAATGGAAAGAAGAGGGGGGTGTTGGCCTCTGGAGTCTGCCTGGATTGCTGGCGTGACCAGGGGTCTGCAGGTGGATCAAGTTGCGATGATTCGGGATAAAACAGGGGTGCGCGAGGGTGGAAAAGGAGATTTTCACCAAGGTCTCCAATGTTCGCATCCCCAAGACCACCTTCAAAATCCGCATTCTGCGATCCCTGGGAAGAAAAGGATCGACCTGCTTGCGTCCGATTTGGGATAAACGATGGCGGAGGCATCGAGCGCGCAGAGTTTAGCGTTGTCGGATCTTCCCTGCATCCAGTTCCAGTTCCAGTTCCAGGAACTTCCATTCTCTGCACGGCCTTCATCGACTTCTTAACCTTCTCCGCGCGGGGTGTCTCGCTCCTCTCCCTTCTGGACCCAGAAGCATTCGAAGCAAGTTGTTCGTCGGCACCTGGGTGCGGTCTTTTCCGCACGCTGACTTGTTGTGGATTGGGCGTAGACGAGTCCCGCGTGTTCGTGTTCGCTTTGGAAGGTGCACCCTGAATCTGGGATGTGGATATAACGAAGAGACATTCAGATTCATCACCTTCAACGTCGATGAAGAGGGGTGCAGCGGGATCAGTAAAGCGGAGGTCTAGTGCTGAGCCCATGGATTCGGCGAATGCAATTGTAGCCTATCGTGGACACATGAGTTGGCTCATACGGGGTAGTACAAGTATACCGGGAAAGACACACATTAAACTCTCGCAAGTGAAATGCGATGGTGATAGGAGGCGCATATATTTCATAGACGTCGAACTCGTCAGCGCTGATAGTGAGCTCTGTGGCAAGCTGGGCTCTACCTGCGAACTGCTTCCCAAACACTGTCGAAATGTGAATACAGGCATGTAACGCACCTTTTGCGTCGATAGATGATTCGAGACTTTTGACAACTACGTCTGTTTCACCGAATGTCCAGACAAGTTGAGGGTCATTTTTCATGCCACGACCGCTGGAGAAGTGCTCTGTGATGTCTTTAATAGCTCTTGGGCCGATCGTCAACCGTGATTCATTCTCGGACTCAGGAACGCCCGGTGACAGGAGGGACGAGGGTATGAGGAGGGGTAGGCGATGTGTTTTTACAATGCCTGGAAGGGAATACACATGTAGGTGTTGTTGCTGAGTTAAGGATAGAGCCCACCATGTTTGCAATGTAACCGTACGATGAACCTATTCTCCAGTGTATCCTCGTCTTCTTCGGGTTCCTCGCGGGCCCCACCCTCTACGATCAACAACTCGCACCGCTCGACGGTCTTTTCGATAGTCCTATGTTTCAATATGGACAACAGTGTCTAAAAGGACGATATTAACACACCATTCAAACGTGTAAAATACGATAAACACACCTTTGCAAGCAACTGTCCCTTAACATCCTCGTTTGTATTGCGAGTCGACGAGCCTCCAATCACCCCACTTCCCACTTTATACCTCGAAAAGAACATCTTTCCATATCTAAATCGACAATACGCAGACAGTGATGAGTTTGTCGCGCTCAGCGTGAGGCTTCCAGAGTCTGCGTATATGACGAGGTCATCGCCGTATCGCGAGAAACATGTCAAGGCCCTGATGAATGCTTGCCGTTAAGTGAGCCTGTAGCTGAGTACAGAGCACCGCGAGGACGTACGTTTGAGTGCAGCAGCGCTGAGTGATGCCTGCATGGCAGGCTCCTTCCCACCACTGCTGGAGAGGTCGAGTCGGTCTGCTATGGTGTGGTGAACTTTGTAGAATCTGAAGTGGTAGTGTTATTCTTAGAACGAATTAAGCATATTGAATCCCAGCACAACCTTATTTCTCGTTTAGGCATTTCAGACTAAGCCAGATAGAACTAGGTCGCCTAAGAACTCCGGCTACTCCCTATAGTGCATGTCCACTAGTAGCACCCCAAGAACCACAAAAGTGAGTGTTCTTATGACTGCAAAAGTTGAGTTTTGCCCAGTGTTCTGCCAGTTAGCAAAGGTTCAAAAAAGTCACAGAACATTCATCGGTGAACTTTCCCCTGAACAACACAAGTGAAGTGAACCTGTGCAGTGCCAGAAGTCGGATCTGGACATTAAGTAATCAAAGCTCATTGGCTACAAAGATCAGGGGTAGTAGCTAATTGAAACTATGCTAAGTGCTCTACTACACTGCCAATATTTCTTCTGCCTGAGAGTAATCTGGGTCATCAATACCATCTGCATCTAGATCGAGAAGCTGGTACAATTTGAGGTCATCATCCAAACATTGAATAGCTGTCTGATAGAATGAGCCTAGCCAAGCCTCTGCAGATAAATAATCCAAAAGTTCTTTAATAGTTATGGGGGAATAATGCTGAGCAGTGGAGCTCATCTCCGCTGCTGAATACTCTGGCTCTTGGTCTTCCTCGTCTACTGCTTGAATGAGGCTTTGTGCAATGAGGCTTATTCCTTGGTTGGGGGTCCTGCCAGTGATGGCTCTGAGTCCTTCTGAGTTGCTAGCAGGCTCTTCTTCTTGGTCACGCTGAGTTATCTCCGTTGTAAGTGAGACACTGCCACCCTCTGATTGTCCTAACCTCTCCTCAACTACATCAGCATGCATTCACTTAAGGCATTTTTTGACAGAGTCGTCACAGATGTGTTCTTCATGCACATACATCTTGAGTTCTGCAAGACGAGTTAGGTTTGTTGTTGATAGCCGATTGCACCATTTTGTCAGTATGCTACCAAAGACACTGAAGAGTCATTCACAAGATGCTGAGTTGGGACAAATTGATGGTAAGCAACATGCAATTTTGTGTAGTGGTCTGGGTTTGGTGCCAGGATGTGACAATGCATTCCATATGTCCAGTGCATCAACAGTGGTGTGCTAGCAGAATATGTAAGGAATAAAATATAATAATAATAAATATAGAAAGGATCCACTTACACTGAGTGCAGCATGAGCTAACAGAGAGTCTTTATAGATGTCCATGCATGCAAAATCAGCAGAAGACACAAGATAGTGCTCTAAATCTGTTAAAAGCTCAAGGGGAGCGCTTTCGCCATAAAAACCTAGCCAAAGGCATCCAAAGAGCACAGCCAGACCAGCACAGGTTGTCAAGGATATTTTATTAAATGGAGCCACTTGGTAGAATGGATTAATAAAGACTTCCTGATCGCAATGTGCCCAACCACTGTTCAGCACTCTGAAGGACTGCTGTTCGGGCAGCACTGTCAACATTGTCACTGAGCTTGGAGTACCAGAAATAGAGAAATCCAAATGAGATCACAACATGTTCAGGTCGGGCATGAGCAGCTTGGTGTATATTCATCATGAGTGCAATGGGCTCAAGCAAGTTCTTCCACCTACATCACCATTCAGAGTCCCCAATAGAAGACTGCAACCAATGAGCTTACCAAGCCATTGCATGCCAAAAAGTAGCATCTTTGATTGTCGTGATGGCTGTTGCTGCCTTCTCACGAGCTGGCTGCTTTCCAGATGTTAACAAAGCAGTTTTATGTTTTGTAACAAGAAGCTCAAGTGCAGGGTGGACCTCCAGGAGGTGTCGGTATGCAAGGTAGTGTGATAGCCACCATGTTAAAACAGCTCGGATGATCATAAGTGTCTTCCCAATTGTGGCAATCTGTATGGCATGGAGGAGGGCAAGTACTTGCGTTTTGCTTCGCAGCCATGTGATGAGTTCCTGTACCATGTCCCCATACTCTCTGTAATCATCTTTCACTTTGAAGAGGTCTCCAACAATCAGGTTCCACTATGAGGTGTGACATTAGTATGAAGGCTGTATAGTTAGCTTTGAAAGATTTCATACCTGATGAGCAAGGCAGTCAGGTACAATGAGATGCAGAAACTTCTGCTGAAGGAGGCATCGGGCTTTCACTGACTCTCCAGGAGCATCCATAGTGCATGCAATGACAGTTGCACCCCATTCCATCTCGATGCTGCCAATAGCCAGCAACATCTGCTTCAGGAGTTCTTCGGCTGTTTTTGGGTCTTTGGAGGTGTCGTGCACGTGAATGGTATACAGCTGCAAGGGCAGATTAAAGTTAGCATGCTCCAGCTACCAGAAAGTGCTCCATACTCACCTTCTGTTGTGAAGTCATCATGAATCCAATCAGATGGTGGTGGTTTTCACCTGTCCATCCATCACACTGTAGCATAACTTCTGAACCCCAACACTCTTCTTGGGCTGATGCCTTCAACCTATTGAGAACATCAGGAATGAGACAATTTGTGAGCACTTTTGATGAGAGATTTTTCGCTTTAGTGAGGAAGCAGTCACACAATTTCTTCCACTTGGGGTTCTCAACCCACCATAGTGGGAAGCCAGCACTAGCTGTCAGCCTTGCAAGTGCTGCTTCCCAATCAGCCTGATCACCCGGTGTCCAAAAAACCTCTGTGGGCCAGTGGAAGACTGAGCTTGGGGATGCAGGTGGTGCTGTTGATGCTGAATGGCCAACAGAGCCAGAAACAGAGTGGTATCGACTGCTTAGAGTGAGTTGTTGGCACTTAGAGTGATGTGATATCAATGAAACATCCAATATTGCTGGACTGGTTGGGCTGGAGCTGTAGGTACTTGAAGTTGCCATTAGGCCTAATGAACTCGATGTGGCAGTGGTTGGGATGGACAGTGCTGGAAATTGAGGTGTTCCAGGCCTGAGCATATGCATACCGCTTTGCGGCACAAGGGTTAAGGGTTGTGCAGGAACACAAGGCAGGAGAAGCACATGCTGGCAACTGCCTTTGTGAGGTGAATATGATTTGTGGTACTCCTGTTGGGCTTGGGAGTAGACATTGTTGGGGTGCAACTTGCAGTCATGGAGATGGCAAAGGAGAGTGGTGGGCCAACTGACCAGCCAGATGCGATGGGTATCGTTCTGTGCTGTTGCCCAAACTTTATGTAGTAGTCAGTAAGATGTCAGTTCAAATAATAAAGTGCCCGATGTACAAGTGCTGACTGTCATATTCCGCGCCGCGCAAGTCAACTCCGCCTCTCTGGAACCCACTCCGGGCCTTCTCCGCCTTCTCCGTTTCTCCGCTTCTCCGCCCTCCGTTCCTCCGTTGTCCGTTCCTCCGCTTTTCCGCCTTCTCCTTAACATTCTCGTTCCTGTGCCTTGATCTCTTATCATTCACATCTCTGACAGA